>PVIH01027918.1:5892-16179 GCA_004025045.1 Sigmodon hispidus | reverse complement strand
TAATTAATCTGATCTTCATTTAATTTTGGTAGGTGGTACCTGTCCAGAAAGCTGTCCATTTCTTCTAGGTTTTCCATTTTTGTGGAATACAGATTTTCAAAATATGATCTGATAATTCTCTGTATTTCCTGGGGGTCTGTTGTTATGTCCCCCTTTTCATTTCTGATTTTGTTGATTTGAACACTCTCTGTTTTTTGATTAGTTTGGCTAAGGGCTTATCTATCTTGGTAACTTTCTCAAATAACCAACTCTTAGATTCATTGATTCTTTGTATTGTTCTTTTTGTTTCAGTTGTATTGATTTCAGCTCTAAGATTGATTATTTCCTGCTGTCTACTCCTTCTAGGTGAGTTCGCTTCTAATTGTTCTAAGGCTTTCAGCTGAGCTGTTAGGTCTTTAGTGTAGGATTTCTCTAGGTTTTTCATATAGGCATCTAGAGCTATGAATTTTCTTCTTAAGACTGCTTTCATTGTATCCCACACATTTGGGTATGTTGTGGATTCATTTTTGTTAAACTTTAAGACATCTGTGATTTCTTTCTTAACTTCTTGCTTGACCCAGAGGTGATTCAGTTGAGCAATGTTTAGTTTCATGATTTTGTAGAATTTCTGTGATTTTTGATGTTGTTGAATCTAACTTTAGGCCCTGGTGGTCTGTTGTGATACAAAGGATTATTTCCATTTTTTGTGTCTATCGATATTTGCTTTATGAACAGTTATGTGATCAACTTTAGAGAAAGTTCTAGTTGGTGTTGAGAAATATGTATATTCATTTGTGTTTGGGTAGAAGCTTTTTTAAATATCTATTAAATCTATTTGCATCTTAACTTCTATTAGACACCTTTTTTTCTCTTTTGAGACTCTGTCTAGTTGACCTATCCAAGGGTGAAAGTGGAGTATTGAATTTGAAATTATAGTTTGGGAATCGATGTGGGGATTGAGTTTCTTTTACATAGATAGGTGCCCTTATATTAGGGGCCTAAATATTCAGGATTGAAATCTCATGTTGATGAATTTTTACTGAGATGAATAAGTAATATCCATCCTGGTCTCTTTTAATTGATTTTAGTTTCAATTCTATTTTGTTAAATATTTGGATGGCAACCCCAGCTTGTTTCTTGGGGCCATTTGCTTGGAATTTTTTTTCCCAGGAAAGACTCTCAGCCTGTGTCTGACTTTGGGGTTGAATGTGCTTCATGTATGCAGTAGAAGGATCATTTCTGTTTGTGTATCCATCATGTTAGGATGTGTCTTTTTATATGTGAATTGTGTCCATTGATATTAAGGTATATTAGTGACCACTGATTGCTATTTCCTGTTATTTTTGGTGGTAGCTTGCATGTGTTTCCTTTATCTGTGCTTTTCTTCTGTGGGATTATTGAGGTTTGTGGTTTCATGGACGTGTCTTGGATCCTTATGTTAGAGTTTTCTCTTTAATGCCTGCTGAATGGCCAGATTTGTGGATAGGTATTGTTTAAGTTTGTTTTTGTTGTGAAGTATCTTGTTTACTTCATCTATGGTGGTTGATAGTTTTGCTGGGTATAGTAGTCTGGGTTGGTAGCCATGCTCTTTTAGTGTCTGTATAATTTCTGACCAAGACCTTCTTGCTTTCATTTTTTCCATTAAATAGTCAGGTGTTATTCTGATGGGTCTGCCTTTATAGGTAAGTTGGCCCTTTTTTGCACGTGTTAAATTTTTTTTCTTTGTTTTCTGTCTTGGTTATTAAGTGGTGAGCAGACTTTTTGGGGGGTCTAATCTGTTTAATGTTCTGTAGGCTTTTTGTAACTTTATAGGTATTCCCGTCTTTAGTTTGGGAAAGTTTTCTTCTATGATTTTATTGTGCCTTTTAGCTAGCATTCTTCTCTTTCTTCTATTTCTATTATTCTCTATTCATGCTGTCCCAAATTTCCTGGACGTTTTGTGTTATGGCTTTTTTGGTTTTAGTGTTTTCTTTGACTGATGTATCTATTTCTGCTACCGAGTCTTCCACTCCAGAGATTCTCTCTTCCATCTCTTGGATTTTGATGGTTATGCTTGTATCTGTAGTTCCAGCTCTTTTCTTCAGATTTTCTGTTTTCATCTTTTCCTCACTTTGTGCCTTTTTTATGTCTTCTATTTCAATTTTTAGTTCCTGGAATGTTTCTTTCACTTTTTGGTTTACCTTTTCTTGGTTTTCTTTCAAGGATTTGTCCATCTCTTCCAATTTTTTGTTTGTATTTTCTTCTATCTCTTTAAGGGAATTTTTTTATATCTTCTTTTATGGCTCCTATAATCTTCATAAAGGTATTTTTGAGGTTGTTCCATCTGTTTCCTTTTCATTGCTCTGTTTAGGTTTGGTGTTATAGAACCACCAGTTTCTTCTGTTTGTGCCTTGTTGTTCTTTATATTGTTATATGTTTTCTTGCACTGTTATCTGTCCATTGCCTCGGTTGTTCACATTCAGTCAGCTCTTAGTCAGTTGTGGCTAGAGGGCCTGTGTGTCTCCTGTCTGCTCTGAGCATGGTACTACAGGTCTCCGATTTTGCTCTGAACACAGGTCTGCATTCCAAAGATGTCTGTCTGTCTGTCTATGATGAAGCAGTTTTCCCTGTAGGTGGGCCCTGGATGTGGGAGTTTCCTTCTGCTAGGGATCTTTGAGAAAGACCCCTCCCAGTTTTAGCCTAGGGCCCTTCTGCTAGCAGAGAGTCTGAGATCAGGAACTTTGTTGTGCCCCTAGCCCCCAGAGACGGATTCTCTTTGTCAGTGGCCCAGGAGCTCAAGTTCCCTTATCTCTGAGGTTGCTCTGGCCATGGTTTGGGGTCTGTCTGTCTATGATGATGCAGCTCACCCTGGAGGTGGGCCTGGCCTTGGGAGGTCCCTTCTGTTATGATTTTCTGGGGAAGACCCGTCCCAGTTTTAGCCTAGGGTCAGCCTGCTAGCCCTGAGTCTGAGATCAGGACACTGGGCATGGCTGCGACCCTGGAGAGGGATTCACCGTGCAGGAGGCCCAGGAACTGAAGTTCCCTCACCAAAAATGATTTTTTTCCTGTGTCTATTTATTTATTTTTAACTCTTGACCACTGTCTCCTCTCCTTTCTCTTGCATGTAGTTTGTGTGTATGCTTTTATTCCAGCAATGACAAAGACAGTGTTCATGCATTATTTGTTTCATTAAGAAGAGTAAGAACAAGGATGAAGAAAATGATAAATCTGTTCTGATTTAACTTCAATTTGAATATTTTAGACAATTTGCCTTAGACAGTGCAAGAGGTCAAAATTAAGAGCACTGTTTGAGGTTGAAGACTCTGAGCAGATTAGTCACTCAAATAAAATAAAAGATCATTTAGTTTCTTGACTTCCCATGGTGAATAGTCCTGGCATTATTTAAACTTTATTTTTGTAACACAAAATGCTTATCTCTTTCATAATGTACTAGTGCTCAAAATGTAGGTACAAGTTTATGAGTAGTTGAAGCACTCTGCTTCAATAAAAAACTAAGGAACATGTTGTCAGTGGATGTTTTATGAAGAAAAAATTTTGCCAAAGGTCAGCTCAGAAAACATTACTTATTGCAAGAGCTGTTTTGAAGCCTTTCCTGGAAACCTAAAAAAATATATTCAAAAAGGTATGTTCTGGAGTAGAGTTTTTCATAGGCATGTCCTAGACCTGAGTGTTCCAGAAGAATTCTAGGCAAACTTTCATGAAAATGAGACCATTACACTTCAAGAATTTGTACAAGATTGAATAATACACTGCAAAAACTGTTATTGCTTCATGAGTTTCTAATTTGTCTATAGCGTTTTGTATCAGAAATATTTATCAAAACTTTCAATGAATTCCTTTTTTACTTAAGAATCTTTTTATTTATTTCACATACCAATCACAAATCCTTATCTCATTTCCCCCCTCCTCCCACTGAGCCTTTTCCCTAACACTCACCTCATTCCCTCCTTTGAGAAGATAAAGATTCCTATGTGGAATGAGCAAAGCCTGGTATATTCACTTGAAGCATGTTTAAGCCCTTTATCCCTGCATTAAATCTGAGTTTTTACTACTTTGCTAATCTTGCAAATGATACTTGAAAGCTTTATCTAATATTGCCCTCTCTAAAATGTGCAGAATTATTCCCATTTTAGTGTGAAGGAGACCAAGTAGATAAAGATTTTGCCAACCAAGACCTAACAGTTATGATGTAAATGAGTATTTCCTTCCATTACTTCTTTAAATCATATAAGAATATTTATGTTTTTATTTGTGTGGCATTTAAATAATTATACAAAAAGCTACAAAAAATTAAACATTAAAAAAGAAAAAATATTTTAGGTAATGGAGCAATGAATTAATGCCCTGAGTTAATTTATTAAAGCTGCCCTCTTATGAATCTACTAAGCTTGAATAACAAGCCAAGAAACACATCAGCACAGTTTTTAAAAACTAATAGTGAGTGATTCTTCCTGTTACTTTGAAAAGGTCACCAAGCATAAGAAGGTATCCATTAATTATTAATATAATGATAACTTGACATTTGAGTTCCTCATCATTACTCACTGGTAGATAGAATTCACCCTTCAAAGACCATCAGAGACAAAATGCAGAAAACTATGCTGTATTGTCAATATTAAAATTAATCACCATTCTACTAAGGATTTCAGAACTTTAAAGACACACAAATAGTAAGAGAGTTACAAAACTGAATATGTTTTTCAGGCAAAGTGGAGGAATTTAATTGACTCTACATAAGCCATGTGTCATTTCCATGAATCTGAAAGCATAGAATGCTACAGTTTTGCATTCTTTATTTAGGACTCAATTAATATTTGATAAAATATGTGGTTTGCCATTTACATCCTCAATAACATTAATTGATTAAATTGTTGTTTGAAAGTTTTAAAAACACACACACAGACAAAGTATCTTTTCTTTCTGTTTTCTCAGATCCTAATGCCATGTTCATCAATGCTTCTTTAGCTAGCAGGTCCCTTTTACATATTATCACTTTCTTTTTAATTTTTTGTCTGATCTATAAATTTATTTTGTTAGTGTGATTATAGATAGTTGTGGACAAACAGTGAGAATTTATTTTCCTCACCACTGGGTTTAATAGTGAAGGCAATGTTTTTCCCTATAGAAAAATTTTTCAATGGCCCTTAGTTCAGAATAGAATGGTAAATCACATAAAGCAGCTACTCATCTAGAACTCCCAAGATATGGACAAATTTGAGTCCAGGCTCAGTTTCAGTAAATATATAAGGTATGAAAAATGTATAAGTAGACCATTACAAAGAATTAAAAAATGTATACATGAAAAGGCAATAATCAGGTTGAACATGAAGCCCACAGAATTAGAGAGAATCAATGCCAGCTATAGATTTGATAGCATTAATATTGAGAATATACAAATCATTTAAAAACAATCAGAAAATAAATGCTCCATTCAAAATAGTCCTTCTAACTGAAGAGAGTGTTGTCTTTAAAGGGAATCAAAGAGAGAGAAATAGCTCAAAGGCATTTCATAAATATGTTCATGTGAACTAGTCATTTAGAAAATATAAATTGATGCACTATTTAGGTTTCTTCTTACCACCATCAAAAGGGAAAAGTCTAAAATAACAACAAAAAACACACTTTAGAAAATGTGTAGAAAAAATACATCACTCTATCTCTTTTCATGGGTTTGCCAAATTTTACAACTCTTGAAACTAATGAGAATAGCTCTCAAGAAGCTGGCAGTACACCTACCATATGAATCAATTATACCACTTCTTGTCATATGCCCAAAGGATTTGACTTTCTGTCCCATGAACACTTTCTCGGTCATGTTGATGGCCACTGCATTCTCATTAGCTAAGAAATGGGAACTACCTAAATACTATTCAACACAGGAATAAATAATGAAAATGTGTTCCACGTTGAACTATAAAACATGATTCCCGTGTAAATAAAAATGGAGTCTTGAATTTTGCAGGTAAATGAAAAGAAGAAGAAAATATCATACTGGGTAAGGTAACCCAGAACAAGGCATGAAAACATAATTATTCTTCCTCATATTCTCTTACTAGCTCCAAATCCACAGGTCTGAGTGTACAATGTTGAGTGAGCAAAGATATCTGTAAAGGGTAAAGGAATCATTTGTAGAAGAAGTGAGGGTTAAGTGATTAATGTAGAGAAACAGTGTGACAAATTTAAAAACAGTAATAGAGCTGAGGTTCTAAGTGGCGATATAGGAGATAATTTAATATACCAGGGGAAGGCTGGATCAGAGATAACAAAGTCATTTAATCAAGTTTCAAATGATTTTAAGTTCATTTTAAATTTATATTTTATATTTATATAAAATTCTACATAGCATACAGGTGTAGCTAAATACATATATATATATATGTGCATAAAAATGTGTTGGGTTTTTCTCTTAGCTCTTTTGGGGGTTCACCACAGAGCTCAAAACAAAATCACCCTCAAAGTTTTATTCTTACTTATAAATGACTGATCTTAGCTTGTCATATTTCTACCCAACTTTTCTTAACTTTAAATTATCCCATCTATCTTTTGCCTTAAGACTTCTCCTTTCTATGTCTGTATACCTTTCTTATTTTCTTCTCTATGGCTTGCTGTGTAGTTGGGTGAATGGCCTCTGGGTTTTTCTCCTTCTCTGGCTACATTTTTTCTCCCATATATTCTTTCAAGCCCTGCTTGAACTTTCTCCTGCCTTGCTATTGACTGTTCAGTTCTTTGTTAGGCCATCAGGTAGTTTAGACAGAAACAGTAACCCAGTTTCATAGAGTTAAACAAATGCAATGTAAATAAAGTATCACACCTTATAATAATATTCTACAACAGAAATTTATATTTTAAAAGTTAACCAACTTATGCTGATAAACTCCTTACAAGAACAGTAGACTAAAAATTAGGCAGTATCAGTAATGACAAAATACCTTTGAAATAATTTGTCAAGTTGTTAACATAACTTTCAAAAGAAAAAAATTATGTAATCTGAACTTCTTTGCATCTCAGAATCTGTGGTTGAGCCCTTTTGTCTAAAGGCGTTACACAGTAAAGAGGATTCAGATAATTCTAACTGGATCTATGATACAATGTGTTCTTCTCTGTCATTTTACTTCTCAGGTTCTAGAAATGTACACTATTTAGGGTGCCAAAAAAAGAAACAAACAGTTCCATAAAACACATATAAAATGACAATTAGAAGAATGGAAAGGTTTTAAAAATGTAGAAGAAGTTACACTCATGAATCAGAGACCTCAAAAAAACAAAAAAACAAAAAAGGGAAATCATTCTTGGTATTGGAAAATTTTTTGACTGCTCAGGGATACTGAGGTCATGGATTTTTTAAAACAACAACAAAAACATCTCTCTTATAACACAACTTTGCTAGACTTGCAAAATTCTTTACTACATTGAAAGTTTACTTTTATAATCACAGATGAGTGTAAGTGTATCTCCTAATATAAGTAAAAGGATTTAACTTGAGTGAGATGGTACATAAAAGATGTTTAATAAAGGATAGGTTGGAGGGGCTGGTGGAAGAAAAAGATGAATGAAATAAAGTAAATTGATAACAATGAGAGCATAAAATACATTAAACATTTAATGATATGTAAAGAACATAGCCAAATATTTCATATGTGTCCTGGGAGTCTTTCTAATATAACAAATCACTGAACTTCATATATTGCATAGTTGTGACCATATGTTACAAGATTATGGTTTGTTTCAACCTTTTCAATATTAATGGTTATTTTTCTTTTTGTTGATGACCCTACTTTTATTTTGCACTATATATTTTAAAGATTCTTTAAGATATTCCATACATATTTTCAATTGAATAACTCCCAACAGACCATTATTCTCAATAGATGTCATTGCCAAATTTATCATGTGAAAAGAATAATGAAGACAAGCAAACACAGAAAAGAATATAAAGAGGTTTATTGTTTTCAGTAATGTGTGAGTGAATCTAAGAACAGAATGTTAAAAGAAATGACAAAAAACTTTTTGTGTATGAAGTTGTACTTTCCTTGACATGTGTTGACTTGATGTTTCCTGCTCTAGCCAAATTTTAGGATAAGGTCACCAGCAGAATGAGAGACGGCTCTGAAAATGCAGTGTTACCTTTGATAGGAATTCTTGTGTCAATATCATGTTGCTTTTTTTAAGAGGCACAGGAATTTTATTATAAGTACATTTTCTTTTTTTGTTTGCTTTTTCTTTTTTTAAATTAAGAATAAAGTCACATTTTATGTTTTACTTTACTTTTTTTTATTTTATTATTATGAACAAAGAAGTCACACTTTCTATCCTTGTATATCCTTATTCAAGGTCCCTCCCCCCTCCCAACACATCAGGTCATTCTCTCTTCTCCACACTTCCCCATCCCCTCCCTGGGCAGGCGGAAGGCAGTCCCAAGATCTCACTGTCCCAATATTGCTTAGTTAAGACTCCACTCCTGGCAGATCCAGTTTTCTCCCCCCTCCCTCAAGAGTAAGTCAGGTGTTCCTTCAGGGGGAGTGGGATCCAAGGAGTCAGTCCAAGCTATTTCTGATTCCAAGCTGTTCAGTGGTTGTGGTTTGCAGCTTGGGCATGCTTTACTTTTTCCTTGTTTGTTTGTTTGTTTGTTTAGAGTCCACTAATGAGTGAACACATCCCCTGCTTATCTTTCTGGGTTTGTGATACCTCGCAAGGAGGATATTCTCCAAATCCATCCATTTGCCTGCAAACTTTAGGATATCATTTTTTCTTACTGCTGAGTAGTACTCCCTTGTGTAAATGTACCACAGTTTGTTAATCCATTCTTCATTTGAGGGACATCTAGGTTGTTTCCAGGTTCTTGCTATTACAAATAATGCTGCTATGAACATAATTGAGCTAATGTCTTTGGAGTGTGAAAGTGTATCATTAGGGTGTACACCCAGAAGTGGTATTGCTGAATCCTTGGGGCGATACAAATTAGAAAAGAAGAAGTGAAACTATCTCTACTTGCAGATGATATGATTGTATACATAAGTGTCCCATAAAATTCTACCAGGGAATTCTACAGCTGATAAACACCTTCAGGAATGTCGCAGGATACAAGATTAACTCGAAGAAACCAGTAATTCTCCTATACACTAAAGATAAAAGGGCTCAAAAAGAAATAAGGAAACCATCACCCTTTATAATAGCTAAAAATAGCATGTAATACCTTTGAGTAACTATAACCAAAGAAGTAACAGATCTATTTGACAAAACTTTAAATCACTGAAGAAACAAATTGAAGAGGATATCAGAAAATTGAAAGATCTCCCAAGTTCCTGGATAGGTAAGATCAACATAGTAAAAATGGCAATTTTACCAAAGCAATGTACAGATTCAGTGCACCTCCCATCAAAATCCCAACACAATATTTCACAGACCTTGAAAGGACAATACTCAATTTCATTTGGAATAACAGGAAAGCCAGGATTGTCAAAACAATTTTGCTCAACAAAAGAACCTCAGGAGGTATCACTATCCCTGACCTCAAGTTATACTATAGAGCTACAGTATTAAAAACAGCCTGGTACTGGCATAAAAACTGACTTGTGGATCAATGGAATCAAATTGAGGATCTAGGCATTAACCCACACACCTATGAACATCTGATCTTTGTCAAAGAGGTTCAAAATATTCAATGGAAAAAAGATAGTATCTCTAACAAATGGTGTTGGCATAGCTGGTTGGTAGTGTGTAGAAAAATGCAAATAGATCCAAGCCTGTCACCCTACACAAAACTCAAATCCAAGTGAATCAAAGACCTCAACATAAACCCAGCCACTTTGAACTTGATAGAAAAGAAAGTGGGAAATACCTTCCAGCGAATTGGCACAGGTGACCACTTCCCAAACATAACACCAGTGGCACAGACACTAAGAACAACAATCAATAAGAGGGACCTCTTGTAACTGAGAAGCTTCTGTAAAGCCAAGGACACTGTCAATCGGACAAAACAACAGCCTACAGAATGGGGAAAGATTTTCTTTTTTTTTTCCTTCTTTATTTTGTATTTATCAAAAAAAGAAAAAAAACAGTAAAAAGAATTTAAAATGCGGAAGAGTTAACAATAACTATACAGAGGATAGGGATCATAAGCATGGCTTATCAAGGGTGGAAATACAAATAAGATTGCTACACATATATTTTCTTTGTGTTCAGCTTTCCCTCTGAATTTTTTTTTCCATCCCTGTATATCCTTATTCAAGGTCTCTTCCCCCTCCCAACACATCTGGTCATTTTTCTTCTCTGCAACTCCCCATCCCCTCCCTGGGCAGGGAGCAGACA
>PVIH01027917.1:0-16080 GCA_004025045.1 Sigmodon hispidus | reverse complement strand
TAAGTTAAAAGGAAACCTGACATAGGAAACAAATCTTTTTGTGAAGGCCAAAGGTCCCTACAGCCTAGAGTTGGCTTTGCAAGTCAGGTCCCATTTGCTCTTTTGAGACCTTGCAGATAAGTTTGGGCCTGCAGGGGTGGGGCACAAGACCATCTTCTAGATAGATTGTCAGTTGTGCAAGCTATGGTACTCGCCCAACAGTATCAGGCCGTGAAGCAACATGATACAAACCTATGAGTAAAAGATTTTACTCATTGTCATAAAAAAAATGGAGGGATGAAAGACTCTGAGTTCTAGGGCTGGGCCCAGGCATTCAGTTCAGGTATCCGGCCAAGTGTTAACCCCCCCCCTTTTTTTTTCTTCGTTTATGGGAGCGGGTCTGGAAAACTTGCCTGAGATTTGTCCAGGCTTGCCCGGACATGCCCAAGGCCCCCTGCCCCGGCACTAGCCTGCGAGCAGGCAGATAGAAGAAGGGTTGCTAAGGAACCATCAGATAACCAGGAGCATGTGACCAGGGCCACATACCACAGGAAGTCTGTAATCAAAGCCAGCTGCTCCAGAGATCCCCCTCCCAGCAAGTGACCGTTTCTTCCCACCATTCCTTCCCGCCACTAGGCCCTCATCCAATAAGTAAGAGCTGTTGTTTAAATGAGTCAATGATTCCCCTGTTCTCCCTATAACCACGCCTTTGCTTCTGTAAGCCGGCCTCCCGCTCTCCCCTATGCAATAAAAAGCCCCTAAACAAAGCCTCGGCGCGCCAGTTAGCTCCCCGAGTTGCTGCCGCCCGGGGGTACCTTTGCCCCAATAAAGCCTCTTGTTGTTGCATCTGAAAAAAAAAAATCACAGAAGAAAACTTTCCCAACTTAAAGAAGGAAATGCCTATAAAAATACAAGAAGCTTACAGAACGCCAGTTAGATATGACCCCAAAAAAGTCCGCTTGTCACATAATAATCAAGCCACTCAAAATACAGAACAAAGAAAAAAATTAAGAGCTGTAAAAGAAAAGGACCAACTTACTTATAAAGGCAGATCCATCAGAATAAAACATGACTATTCAATGGAAATGATGAAAGCAAGAAGGTCTTGGTCAGAAGTAATACAGACACTAAAAAAGCATGGCTGCCAACCAACACTACTATATCCACCAAAATTATCAATAACCATAGATGGAGTAAACAAGATATTTCATGACAAAGTCGACTGAAACAATACCTATCTACCAATCTGGCCCTCCAGAAAGCATTAGATGGAAAACCACAACCTAATGATCCCAGATACACCCATAAAAGCACAAACAATCAATAATTCCACAGAAGAAAAGCCCACAAAAAGGAAATACATAGAAGCTACTACCAAAAATAGCAGGAACCATCAATCAGTAGTCACTAATATCCCTTAATATCAATGGACTCAACTCACCTATAAAAAGGCACACACTAACAAAATGGATACAGAAACAGAAGCCATCCTTCTGCAGCATACAAAAGACATACCTCAACCACAAACACAGACACAGGCTCAGAGTAAAGAGTTGGGAAAAGATTTTCCAATCAAATGGCTCTAAGAAACAAGCTGGGGTTGTCATCCTAATATGTAACAAACTAGACTTTAAGCTAAAAGCAATTAAAAGGGACTAAGATGGACATTATTTATTCATCGAAGGAACAACTGGTCAAGAGAAGATTTCAATCCTGAATATTTATGCCCCTGATATAAGGGCACCTACCTAGGTAAAAGAAACACTACTAGAGCTCAACTCCCACTTCAGTTTTCACACCATAATATTGGGAGACTTCAATACCCCACATTCACCTCTGGATAGGTCAACCGGACAGAGACTCATCAGAGAATTAAGGAGTCTAATACAGGTTGTGATACAAATGTATTTAATAGATATTTACAGAAGCTTCCACCCAAATGCAAAGGGATATACATATTTTTTCAGCTCCTCATGGAACTTTCTCTAAAATTAACCACATAATTGGTAATAAAGCAAATTTAAATAGATACAAAAAAATGGAAATAATCCCTTGTATCATATCAGACCACCAGAGCCTAAAATTAGAGTTCAATAGCATCAAAAAATCACAGAAAGCCTACCAACTCATGGAAACTAAACATCACTCAGCTGAACCACCACTGGGTCAAGGAAGAAATTAAGAAAGAAATCAAAGTCTTCCTAGAATTTAATGAAAATGAATCTACAACATACCCAAACTTGTGGGTCACAATGAAAGCAGTCTTAAGAGGAAAATTCATAGCGCTAGATGCCTATATGGAAAACCTAGAGAAATCCCACACTAGAGAACTAACAGCTCAGCTGAAAGCCTTAGAACAATTAAAAAGCAAACTCACATAGAAGGAGTAGACTGCAGAAAATAATCATACTTAGAGCTGAAATCAATACAATTGAAAGAAAAAGAACAATACAAAGAATCAATGAATCAAAGACTTGGTTCTTTGAGAAAGTCAACAAGATAGATAAGCCCTTATCCAAACTAATCAAAAAGCAGAGAGAGAGTATCCAAATCAACAAAATCAGAAATGAAAAGGGGGACATAAGAACAGATGCCCAGGAAATCCAGAGAATTATAAGGTCATATTTGAAAATCTATATTCCAAAAAAATTGAAAAACTTGAAGAAATGGACAGCTTTTTGGACAGGTATCACTTACCAAAATTAAATGAAGATCAGATGTATTACCTAAACAGACCTATAACCCTAAAGGAAATTGAAGCTGTTATTAAAAGCCTCTCAAGTAAAAAAAAGCCCAGGTCCAGATGGTTTCAGTGCAGAGTTCTATCAGACATTCAAAGAAGAACTACTACCATACTCCAAACTATTTCACACAGTAGAAACTGAAGGAATATTGCCAAATTCCTTTTATGAGGCCACAATTACCCTAATAACCCAAGCCACTCAAAGACACAACAAAGAAGGAGAACTACAGACCAATTTCTTTCATGAATATTGATGCTAAAATTTGCAACAAAATTTTGGCAAACCATATACAACAATATATAAAAAATATCATCCACCATGACCAAGTAGGCTTCATCCCTGAAATGCAGGGTTGGTTCAACATACGAAAAAACATAAATGTCATCCATCACATAAACAAATTGAAGGAAAAAAAAACACATGATCATATCTGTAGATGCTGAAAAAGCCTTTGACAAAATCCAACACTCCTTTGTGATAAAAAGCCCTGGAGAGATCAGGAATACAGGAAAAATATCTCAATATAATAAAGGCAATTTACAAGAAGCTGACAGCCAACATCAAACTTAATGGAGAAAACCTCAGAGCAATCCCACTAAAATCAGGAACTAGACAAGGATGTCCTCTCTCCCCTTATCTATTCAATATAGTTCTTGAAGTTTTAGCTAAAGCAGTAAGAGAACAAAAAAAAGATTAAGAGGATACAAATTGGAAAAGAAGAAGTGAAACTATCTCTATTTGCAGATGTTATGATTGTATACATATGTGATCCACAAAATTCTACCAGGGAACATCTACAGCTGATAAACACCTTCAGCAATGTAGCAGGATACAAGATTAACTCAAAGAAATCAGTAGCCCTCCTATACACTAATGATAAAGGGGCTGAAAAAGAAATAAGGGAAACATTACCCTTTATAACAGCTGCAAATAGCATTAAATACCTGGAAGTAACTATAACCAAAGAAGTAACAGATCTATTTGACAAAAATTTTAAATCACTGGAGAAAATAATTGAAGAGGTTATTAGAACATGGAAATATCTCCCATGTTCCTGGATAGGTAGGATCAACATAGTAAAAATGACAATTCTACCAAAAGCAATCTACAGATTTAATGCACTTCCCATCAAGATCCCAACACAATATTTTACAGACCTTGAAAGAACAATACTCAGTTTCATTTGAAATAACTGGAAAGCCAGGATTGCCAAAACAATTTTGCTCAACAAAAGAGCCTCAGGTGACATCATCATCCCTGACTTAGAGTTATAATATAGAGCTACAGTAATAAAAACAGTCTGGTACTGGCATAAAAACAGACTTGTGGATCAGTGGAATCAAATTGAAGATCCCAATGTTAACCCAAAAACCTATGAACACCTGATCTTTGACAAAGAGACCCAAAATACTCAGTAGAAAAAAAATAGTATCTATAACAAATGGTGTTAGCATAGCTGGATGGTCGTGTGCAGAAGAATGCTAATAGACCCTAGCCTATCACCCTGCACAAACTTGAATCCAAGTGAATCAAAGACCTCAACATAAACCCCATAAACATGATAGAAAAGAAAGTGGGAAATACCCTCCAACGAATTGGCACAGGTGACCACTTCCCAAATATAACACCAGTAGCACAGACACTAAGAACAACAATCAATAAGTGGGATCTCCTCAAACTGAGAAGCTTCTGTAAGGCCAAAAACACTGTCAATAGGACAAAACGACAGCCTACAGAATAGGAAAAGATTTTCACCAACCCTACAAGTGATCCTTGTAGTCCTCTATCAGACTAATCTCTAAAATATATATATAAAAAAAACTCAAGAAACTAGAGCCCAAAACATTGAATAACCCAATCAAAAAATGGGGTTCAGAACTAAAAAGGGAATTCTCCGCAGAAGAATTACAAATGGCTGAAAGGCACTTGGAAAAGTGCTCAACTTCTTTATCCATCAGAGAAATGCAAATCAAAACAACTTTGAGATACCATCTTACACCTGTCAGATTGGCTAAGATAAAAGCCAGATCACAGCCTATGCTGGAGAGGTTAAGGAGCAAGGGGAATACTTCTCCATTGTTGGTGGGAGTGTAAGATGGTTCAGTCACTCCGGAATGCAGTATGGTGATTTCTTAAAAAACTAGGAATCAATCTCCCCAAAGACTCTGCAATACCACTACTGGGTATATACCCTAAAGATGCACATTCACACTTCAAAGACATTAGCTCGACTATGTTTATAACAACATTATTCATAATAGCAAGAACCTGGAAACAACCTAGATGCCCCTCAACTGAAGAATGGATTAACAGACTGTGATACATTTATGCAATGGAGTACTCTACTCAGCAGTGAGAAAAAAATGATATTGTAAAATTTGCAGACAAATGGATGGATTTGGAGAATATCCTCCTGTGTGAGCTGTCATAAACTCAGAAAGATAAACATGGTATGTAATCACTCATGAATAGACTTTAAACAAAAAGCAAAGCATTTCCAAGCTGCAAACCACAACCACTGAACAGCTTAGGATCTGTAGCACCTTGAACTGGTACCTTGGAGCACATTCCCTCCGGAGGAACACCTGACCCAGTCTTGATGCTGGGGTGAGAAAATCGAACTTGCCTGGAGTGGATTCTGAACTAAGATACCTTTGGACCTTGGGACCTCCTGCCCTTGCTAAAGAGGAGATAAGAAGAATGGGAGAAGAGAGTTGACTGGGAGGGGCAGGAGGGAGAAGGGAGTTTGAACAAGAGGATACATGGATAAAAAATAACGATGCTGACAGTGTGAATGTCACAGTATTAGAGAAGATACACAGTGTTATTATCATCTTATACAATAATATCTACATGGATATGCATATTAGTAGATATTTAAATATAAAAAAAGAAGAAAAAGAAAAAGAACCCCTGTAGGTCCATACGTTGAATGCTTAATTGTCAAGAAGTTCCACTCTTACAGAGTGGTTGGGAGGTATGGTCTTGTTGGAGAAAGCGTGTTACTGGGGTTCTACTTAAGGCTTCTACTACTGAGGTTGCTCTTTGAGGTTTCAAAAACTCAGACCAAATCTAGTGTTGCTCTCCTCTCTCCCTCTCTGGTACCACAGCTGTATAATAGAGCCCCCAATTAAATGTTTTCCTTAGGAAAAAGAAAAAAAAGAACTCAACAATGAAATCTTAAAATACTGAAGAAATAAATCAAAGAAGACACAATATCTCACCTCAAACTATGCTACATAGCCACAGTAACAAAAACCACATGGTACTAGACATGAAAAGAAATGTGTAGACTAATGGAACAAAATAAAATAGCCATAAATAAACCCACACAACTATGGAGACCCAGCATTTGACAAATATGTCAAAATATACACTGAAAAAGAAGAAAAAAAAGACATCTTATTCAATAAAACATGCTGAGAGAACAGGATACCCAACCACGGAACAATAAAATTTGATGTATCTCTCTTATGCAGAGCAACAAGAACAAAAAAAAAATTGATAATACATCACTTTCAAACCTGAACTGTTGAAACTTGCAAAGTAAAATATAAGCAAACACTCTAGGATACAGACTTACACAAGAACCTTCTAAACAGGAAGCTAGTAGCACAGGAAATAGCCTCAAGAATTGACACATGAGAATACATTAAATTTAGAAGCTCAATACAACAAAGGAAGTAGCAGCTGACCAAGCAAACAGAATGGGAGAAAGTCTTTGCTAGATATACTTCGGGGGTGGGGTGGGGATGTGAATACTTAGAATATATAAAAAAAATGAAAAAAATTAAATGCACACACATATACACATACACAAATACACACACACACACACACACACACACACACACACACACACACACACACACACACACACTGAGGAGACCAAAAGTTAAAACACACCACTTTGCCTGAATTAAGTTTCAGGTTTTCAGAAACTTGGACAAAGAAAGCAGAAAGTTGATAGTAGGGGCCTCTATGGCAATTGATTAACCAAAGAAACCATCTGATGACAATTTGATTTACAACAGAATAGCCCAAGAATATCAGAAGAGGCCATCTAATGTATAACCAAATGGGCCACCCAAGGATGTTACCACCTCAGAGTAGACCACTTAGTGGCAACTAATTAACAACAAAATAGCCCCAGTGAGTGTCAGCATCCCAGGGGCAGCCAATTAAAGTCTGGCAAATAATAGGCTAAAATAAAAAATATATAGATTACTGAAAAGCCCCTGTTCCCTAACAACCCAAATTTGTAGTAGTTCACCCCTAGAAAATCTTGCCTATAAATATGAACAACTCAACTCTCCTCCTGCCCTCGTGCTAGCTGTAGTTGCAAGTCTCAGTCCCTGGTGGTCTCTCTGCGGGATTGGAGTCTGGGCTTAACAACACACACACACACACACACACACACACACACACACACACGCAAAATGGCCAGTCAATAAATGGGCTAATGAAATGAGCAAACATTTCTCAAAAGAAGAAACACAATTTTCCAGTAAATATCTTTTTCAGTGTTGAACATGTGGGCCAGCAAGATGGATTTTGTAAGTAAAGACACTTGTGACTAAGCCTGATGATCAGAGTTAGCTCTCTAGAACTCAAATAATAAAAGGAGAGAGCCGACTCTCACAAGTGACTTCTTACCCTTACTTATGAGTTCAAACAGGAAAATACAAATTAAAACTACCTCAAATTCCATCTCACTACACTCAGAATGACTGTAATCAGGGAAAAAAAATGAGAGATACCTATGAGCACATGGGTAAAGAGAAGCCCTTATCCACTGTTGGTAGTGAAAGATCCTCAGGGACCCCAGCCCCAAGAACTCACGCACAAGTCCCAGGCTGTAATAACACGAGGTAATTTTAATACACAGGTACCTGTGGGCGATCAGCAGCTTCCGCTAACTGAGCGTACCCATTAAGACCACTCTTTTTATTCAGTCAGTCTTATCAGATTAATCATAATACATATATCTTAGCTACTTTGAAGTACATATAAAATTCCTGCTAATGGGTAACGTTCAACTTTGGGGCAAGGTTGTAAAGTTTTTGATCCTGGAGGTGTTGTGAACATCTGGTTTGTGTTAAGATAGGACACTCCTAGTCTCTTCACCCTCCCATGGCCTTCCTTATCTTTTTAAGAAACTTGACTGATATACTGAGGCTTTGCCCGCAGGATGACTCCCTGCTAATTGGCTAAATAATTCCTGACTGTCGGCTCTCTGATATACTGAGGTTTTGCCCACGGGATGACTCTCAGCTAATTGGCCTTGTGGAAATTTTGAGGTTGGGGTCTTTCAGTAGGAGTATACCTGGGGCAGTCACTATAGAAATTGGTGTGAAGGTCTTCTCAAAAAGGTAAGAATTGAGGCCCAGCTCTGGTACCTTTGTGCACATGCCCAGAGGACTCTATATCACACCACATGTACTTGTACTTGCATACTTAACACTTCTCTACTGACAATAGCTAAAAACAAGAATCTGCTTCACCTCAGTGTACACAAAGAAAGGATGGAGTGTGAAAATGCTGTACTTATTGTTGAGGTCTGGACTGATCAAGAGTTTCCCTGAGGTCCTGAGATACAGATAAAGAACACAGTTCTTTCTCAAAGCCAGGAATAAACTTAGCAGAGTCTGTGATGGTCTGGGGCCAAGGCCTTGGGGCAGCTGTGGCTTCAGATCCTGAGAACTTAACTGTTCCCTCCCTGAGGGTCTGTGGTTATCAGTCTCAAGGCCACTAAGTGCTGGGTCTGATCCTCTTCAGACTCTTGTGTTCTCCTTGTGCTACATTGTTAGCTTCTCCCTAACTCAACACCATAACAACTGTTTCTGCTGACTTAGCCCTGGAAATAGCATACTGACCCACCTGTTTTGTTTTTCTTATCTCTGACCCCCAGGACCTTCCTTCTTGAGGTCCAGATCACATACAAACAGTGGAATTTTACTAAGCCATAAAGAAGAAAGCTGAAATTATGAAACCTGTAGGAAAATTAATGACTCTTGAAGTTATAGTAAGTAAGGTAACCCTGACTCAGAAAGAAAAAGTACTACATGTACTCTCCTACATGTGGATACTACCTTACATAATGTGTACGCATGCAATATGAATGTGTGCACATGTGTATGTGTGTATGTATATATACTGTGTGTGTGTGTGTCTGTCTGTCTGTCTGTCTGTCTTTGGTACAGGTATTTAAACCAGAAGCGGGGATCCTGGGGTGTTGAGGAACAGGGAAAGGGACAAGGCACATGTGACTGAAAGCAGCAGAAAGAGCTGCTGGGAGTGGAGAGGTTCAAGGTGGAGCATGGCAGTGGGCAGGGGAACAAAGACAAACTGGGTTTGAAAATGACACAATGAAACCTAGTATTTTGTTCACAATTGTGATATTTAACCTTGTCAACTTGATGGGATTTAAAATCACCAGGGAAACAAATCTTTCGCCATATTTGTAAGGATTACCTAGATGAGGTTAAAGGATGTGGAAAGACAGTTCCTAAATATGGCAGTGAAGTCCATGCCCTAGAGTCACAGACTAAATTAGAAGAGTAAGCAAACTGAATACAGACATCTGTCCCTCAAGCCTCTGCCTCCATGAGTTCCCCACAGTGGCCAACTATGGACCTGTAGACTGTAAATAAACATAAATAATATAACATAATCCTTGATTCCCTAAAATGTTTGTGTCGTGTGTTTTACCATAGCTATGAGACAAGAACAAATACTTCAAGTTTTTAAAAGTAAAAGTATCAATTAAAAATACTAAAAATTTAGGAGCCAAGGGTTTGTAAGCGAATTCCCTTTGGATAGCTCAGAAAAAAAAAATTCAAGTTATTTGCCTATCTCATGCAGCTGGAACTGTCAGAGCAGCCACTGTTAAGATGCTAACGCTGGAACTCTGTGTATCATACCAAGTATCCAATAATATTTACTCAGTCTGAAAACATAGCAATTGGCAAGAAAAGCTATAAAAACAAGGATAAGACTGGGGACACTTCCTAAATTTTTACCATGGCATACTCACTAGTGAACCTTAGAGGAGACAGCTATCCATCTTTGGACTCAACAACTCCAGGATACATTGTTCAAGCATCAGCCATGTGGTGGTTGCTGGAGATTGGCACTGAGCCCCTCATATGGAAGCTCAACTACATAAGGACATAGGTAGTGAATGACACTTCAGGTAAGTACTGTAATGGGGCCACACCATGCACTTCAAGAGCCTGTGATGGACCTAAACTTAAGGAAGTCAGAGATAAGTCACAATGAAGAAAGACATGCAGGGATTAGGCAAAGACCTTAAGCAACAGGGCTCATGTGAAAAAAATTATAGAGGTGAGAGGGACATCTGTTCCAGTATGTGCCAGCTTACAGTCTTTAGAATTCCCACAAAAACGTGGGTCTTACTTACAGCCTCTTGTTCTTGGACTTCTCAGCCTTAGCAGCTATGAAAAATACATTTCTTTTCTTTGTGGGGCTGGTGGGTTTTGTTTGGTCTGGTTTGGCTTGTTTTTTTGGGGGGACAGGGATTCTCTATGTAGCCCCAGCCGTCCTGGAACTCATTCTGAAGATCAGTCTGACCTCAAATTTAGAGATGTGGCTGGCTGTCCCACCTGAGCAGTGAGACTAAAGATGAACACTACCAGTGCCTGGCTACATTTCTTTACAATTTTTCTGCATAAGGTATTCCATTGTAATAACTCAAAGTACAGTAAGATAACAGTACATGTTATTACTTTCTAACTTAAACTGATGACTACAACCTCTGTAAGCTTCTCAGCTACCAACTAGTAAGTGCTTTGAATATCACCTTCTATCTAGACTATTATTAGCCTCATGTTTTACTGACTGATAAATTTAAATTTGCTCTCCTGCAAAATCCATCTTAAGTGAAAACAGAATGTGGATGACCAACATATACTTACTCTTAACTCTACTCAAAACAAGCCATTGGTGCTCAACTGATATTCAATTCAAAGTGAATTTTTGTTTTGTTTTGCTTTGTTTTTAGTTTTTTTAATTAATTTTTAAACCAAGGGTATCTTGGTACCCTAAGGGGCTAAAAGAAGGTGTTGGCTTCCCTGGCACTGGAGTTACAGGCAATTATCAGCTGTCACATGGATACTAGAAAATGACCAGAATCCCCTGAAAGAGCAGACAGTGTTCCTAAGGACTGAGCTATCTCTTCAGCCACATTTTTTGTTCTTTAAAATGTTCCCAACTAAAGCCAGGACAGAAATCCCTAGTTTTTGTTAATGCCCTTTTGTCTTTTTTCTCCACACATAATTAAACAAATGAAACAAAAATCATTTGAATTTTTTTTTTCTTTAAAGGAAAAAGTCCAAGTTCTACATCATAAAATCAGTTTCCTTAAACAGAGTTTGGAGCTGTAGCTCAGTGAAAGAATCTTTGCCTGAATTTCCTAATGGGACAATATTAGCTTAGCCATATCAATACGTGATTATTTTTAATTCAGATATATTCATACAGAAAGATACAAGTACACTAAGGCTGTGAGGCATATAGTATTCACAGACTCTTTGGAATGAAGTTGGCCAGTGTGGAGAAGTGGGGACATCAGTGATGTACCCTTGCCTTCAGCACTGAGCCAATAGGAAAAAGAAGTGACAATGCTTTTCAGGCAGATGCTTTCCCTGGTCAAGAGATGCTTTCTATGGTCTTGATCCTGGGAAGAAACTGAAGAGGCCCATACTGTGGATGGTTCACCCAGTACAAAGGGTCTCTACTAAGACCCAAGCAACCACTTCCCCCTGGAGCCTCACTTCCCTCACCCCAACCAGGCTGGGTTGGATCTGCCTTCTATCTATTAACTCCCCCTAAAACTCAGAGCTTCTCTATCATAACATTTTACACTCTATACTAGAAATACCTGTTCAGATGACCGTAGGTGTGCTATGTGCAATGTGAGAGCAAGAACTGTGTCTTGAAATCAAGGTGGGGCTGGTATCAGACAAGTGTGTGACATATATCTTAATATATATATATAAAATGGTAAGTGTCTTAGACACATTTCTTTGGTCACCAAAAGTTAATGAAGGCACACTGAAACTTATGCACATGTAAACATTCAGTTTTACAAAGTCTTGATTCTTAGCTCAACTCTAACACAAGACCAGGCCCTAAGAAGTCCTGGTAAAGATTTTTTTATGTATCCCAAATAAATGTGGTCTTATCTCTGTTCAGCCATATCAATTGCTTTTTCTTCTCTTGCCTAATGATCTATGGGACCCCCATTCATGTGTACTTCAACTATAAAGCTATTTTTTCAGGCATACTTCTGGAAAGTACTCACTACAGGTGAGATATACAGCATTGACTAGAATAGACCTGGGCCTAGGTCCCCTGTGATCTTAAACTCTAAATGTCTGCTGATACTTCCTGTCCTCCAAAACTCCTGAGCCCATGAAGCTACCGCATGGACATAGGATACTTTTATCTTTAAAATTATAATACATTGATAAAGCAATCCCTCTCCAATTTAGAAACATCAGGAAGGTAAATAACACCTACTAAAGTATTTTAATTTCCCCAGAGTCACTGAGAATTAGTCAGACCAAAGAGATCTGTAACAAGAGACATCAAATCTTTGGCTGGTCTTCTTCTATTTCCATATCCACATAGAGCAGTACTTCTCAACCTGTGGGTCATGACCCCTTCCAGGGTGGAATGACCCTTCACAGGGTCACATATCAGATATCCTGCATAGTAGACATTTACATTGCAACATAACAATTAAAATTACAGTTATAAAGTAACAACAAAATAATTTTGTGACTGGGGTCACTACAACACAAGGAACTGCATTAAAGGGTTACAGCATTAGAAAGGTTAGAGCATTCCACCCTTACTAACATTTGTGATAGCTAATGAGGGACAATATACTCCAACCTCATGCAGCATCTCTTACTGAGGTCTTGCCAGTTTACATGCCACCTTATGTAAATTTAGGAGCAGTGACTGGTTGGTCAGGTGCATCATAAAAAGGCACCTTTCTCAGGAAAGAGTCACACTCAAGGGTGTGCAGTCTAGGCAGGATTTCAGCCTCAAAGAATCTGTGTCCTTTTCAGTGCTGCTCCATGCTGAGGTCCATATACAATTCTATAGGCCATATATTGGGTGCAAAAACAGACTAATGCTTTTATATTACAGATGTTTTAAATGAACACCTCTGAATAAGGAAAACTGGCTTTCCATGGGAATTACTAAATTAAATGGAAATCATTTCCTAAAACTCTAATAACAGGCAGATGTGCCAAATTCCTCAAATATCTTCTGAGACTGCAATTTATTTCCTACGAACATCTCTGTAGCTTTTCACAACCTATGACTTCACCAAACACTCAGCAACATTCTTCCTTGCACAGTTTGAGGTGAAGACTCTGCCCCTCCCTGGGACAGTATCAAGGTTCATGTGCCACAGCTTGTCAAAGTAAAATCATTTTAAAAAATGCAATCATAGAGCTGAAGTTCCCAGGAAGTCATTTTTCTTAAGAATCAGGATTATAAATCTCATCCTAGCCTTTCACTGTATTTTAAACCCACTCTCTACACTCTTTACCATCAAATACCTATTTTTCTAGAATTTTTAGATTTGTTTTATGTGTATAAGTGTCAGTTTGCATGGCAGGCACCTGTGGAGGCCAGAAGGCTCTGGATTTCTTGGAACTGCAGCTCTCTATGGTTTTTAGCAGGTGCTGGGAATTGAACCCAGATCCTCTGGAAGAGTAGCCAGTGCCCTTAACCACTGATCCTTTTCAACTACGTTTTTTTTTTTTAACAGTTCTCTTTTTTAATTTAATTTTTTTAATTTTACATATCTACCACAGTTCCCTCTCCCTCCTATTTTCCTGCCCTCCCACCTCCTCCTCATCCCACCCACCATCCACTCCTCAGAGGGGATAAGGTCTCCCTTAGGGATTCAACAAAGTCTGGCATGCAAAGTTGAGGTAGGACCAAGATGCTAACCCCAGCATCAAGGCTGAGTAGTGTATCCTAACATAGGGAATGAACTCCAAAAGGTTCAACATACAAAAATCTATCAATGTAATCCACCATATAAGCAAATTGAAATTTAAAAGAAAAGAAAAAAACACATGATCATCTTATTAGATACTCAAAAAGCCTTTAAGAAAATTCAACACTTCTTCATGATAAAAGTCTTGGAGATATCAGGGATATAAGGAACATATCTAAACATAACAAAAGCAATATACAGCAAGCTAACAGCTAACATCAAGTTAAATGGAGAGAAACTCAAAGCAATTCTATTCTATATAGTTCTCAAAATTCTACAAGAGCAGTAAGACAACAAAAAGAGATCAAGGGGATACAAACTGGGGGGGAAAAAAACTTTTTGCTATTTGCAGATGACCTAATAGTATACGTAGTGACACCAAAACTTCTACCAGGAAAATCCTACTTAATGCCTATATGGTGGTAATTGAACATAGGCATAATATTCATGGACAATTCCTCCACTGTATCATTCAATAAGTATGAACTGTATCTCCAAAGCCAAGTAGGGTAGCCCTGGCCCTTTAACCAGATTTGACAGATGCCAATGCCAGTTCTGTGTCCTGGGGAAAGTCCCAGGTTCTCCCCAAGCTTTCTGTAAAAAAGGAAGAGTAGGAAGGACTGGGCTCACACTCCTTCAGGCCACCTAAGGAAGTTGCTTTTTGTTCATCCTGGTATTATGTATGTGGCACAGATCTTTTCGATTGTGACCCTGGAAGTAACTAAGCCACCATAAAATGCCAGACTCTTTCTCTCTGGCAAATAGGGCAGAGGGAGATCCAGACCAGCTGGCCTCTCCTCCAACCCTAATCCAGTACCCTCTTAGCCACTGGGGGCAGGGGGGAATCACACGCTGAGTTGGAAGCCTTGTCAAACCAAGAACTCACTTTATTGCATCAGTCTGGGACTTATATAGGGTTGTGAGAAGCGGGTGGGAGTCTGGGGATGGGGTAGGTGGGGTGGGGAAAAAAAGCCAGTACTATTTTACCATGTTAGCAGAGGCTAGGCAGAGGCTGTCTTAGATCAGGCTATGCTGAGTGACTCACACATAGAGTTTATGGCCCGAGACAGGTCGCCAAACTATAGGAAGGCTTAGGAATTTACACTGGGCCTCAACCCCAAGGCCTCATAAGGGCCCAACAATAAAAGCTTTCCTGAAACTGCTTAGATACTTGTGTAGGCAACCTGTTCTCCAAATTTGACACTGTTATGTGATGACACTATTCCTAGGGAGATGAGAACAAACATCTACTGAGCCCAGATACAGAACTGATGGCTGACTGAAGTAAGGGTCTGTCAAAGTCCAACTTAGTGAACCATTAAGATTTTGGGGTGGTTACTTACAGGAGTATGGATAAAGGGTTACTTATCAGGACAGAAATGTTTTAGCTAGATCAACAAAGCTAAATGAATAATAGCTCACAAAAGCTGAGAACCTGGAGCTCACTGCACCTTGCAGGCAGCTCAGCAGGTTGGAGTGTCTCTTCCAAGATGCTCTGTTGATCTAAGCCTCTTCTAGGTTGCTTAGGCCAAGCCTCCTCTAAACAGCTCTGCTCTCAACCATCTTCACTGCTTAGATTCTCTTTGAGGAGGGAATGACCTAGGGAATCTAGTCAGTTTCAGGGACTTCCTGAAGCTATTTTGAGTTGATTACTTCCTGTCTTAATGAGCTTCCCTGCTGGATGGAATGCTTTACCTTTCTTAGATCATGGGGGAGGGGATTGACCTCTCTGTAAACATCCTGTCCTAAAATACCCTATTGTTTCACCTCCCTTCTCAACATACTCCTAAAAGGGTGAAGATTTTAACCTCAGAAGAAACTGCTATATAACAGAAACCCAGGGAACCTGAGCAGGTTTCACTACCCACACCAAACCCACAGCATGCCGACCTCGCTGCTGGCCCTCATCTCTTCCCCTCTACCACCCTCCCAGTCATCACCAACCTCCAGGTTCAAATTTTTCTCATGATTTTAGATAAGCCAATTAACTTCTTTTCAAGCCACCCAAGCCCAACTTCAGGCCAATCTTTTCAGGTTCTTACTGAACAAATGAGCCGTTTGTTCCTTCAACAAAAGCCATGACATCATAATTGGTTTTCTGTAATAGTGAAATGTAGGGCGCGGTTTGCCTTTGCACAGCTTGCCGGCGCCGCTTATGCTAATTAGGCATCGAGTAGTAACTAATCCGATGTGCCTATGGCATTGAGAAAGGACCTATCCGATGCGGTCCTCAAATATGTTAATGAGCCATTACTTTGGGCCAATCACCAGCCATATGCTAATGAGACTACTTTGAACCAATCATTGGCT
>PVIH01027916.1:0-16083 GCA_004025045.1 Sigmodon hispidus | reverse complement strand
ATGCCGGGATACAGTAGACCAGGCTGACGGCAAGGCAAACTCTTGCCGGCAGGTTCTTAAAAATCACAAGCTCTCTGCACCCCACCCCCCACCCCGACCCCAAAATAGTAATAATATGTTACCACTTCATATGTACATCACAATTAGTTCCTGTAAAATGTATCAAATTTTCAATCTTTAATAAAACTTTGTTTTTTTTTTAATTCCTGATGAATAAATACCAAAAAAATAAAATAAAATAAAATTATGCAGCAGCTGGTTAAGGTGTAAGGCTGCGGATTTTGTGTCTCTCTCCCCCTTGGCATGTATTATTTATTTTTCTTTCTTTAGTTTTTTTTTTTTTCTTTCACTGGTTGGTGACAATGAGGGATTGCTTAAAGCAGAATCCATCTGCATTCCGTCGCCGTTTGTTGGTTGACTGACCCTAGAACCACCTCCAAGGTTTTCACCAGAACATCTGTGAACCACACCGGTACTCCAGCGTGGATGGTGGACAGTAGGGGCGGCCGGCCGGCCAGCACTGAAAGTTGACGTGGGGGAGGAAAGGGCCCCTGATGGAGTTAGAGTAAACAGGCACTAGTCCGACAGGATGTCAGAAAGAGAGAGGGGGGGGGAGGGAGAGAGGGGGAGGGAGAGAGAAAGAGAGAGAGTGTGAAGTGAGAGCAACGCCCGTTAAAATGGGGAATGTAGTTTTGCAGGGTCTGAATTTTTTTTGTTTTCTTTTTTCATTTTTTTTTCTGTAAATGGCAAAAAAATTTAATCTCATCTATAGTCCTCCTTAGGAAAATCTAATGTCACCAAATTCCCAAATCCCATTCTGAGGCTCTCCATGTCAAAAGTCTCCGTCTCCCGCTCTTGTCTTTCTAGGAGAATCTTGATCCTCTCACTGCGTTCCTTCTGCAGGGCGGCCAGCTCCTCTTCAATCTGTACCAAGCACACAAGTGGACCTCAGTGCCAACGCTTGCCCACACAGCCACACGGGACCCCCCCCCCCCCACGAGTGGAGTGGAGAACAGCCCAGGCCTGAGAGCCAGGAGCCCAGCAATGAAGTGTTCCACTATGTCCTAAACCTGACAGGGCTGGCGGGGAGCAGAGTGAGGGTGGGATGAGGCGGGCGGAGCTGCCGGTGGGCGGAGCTGCTATCTGAGCCGGGGCTGTTCCAGGCCAGTGTGCTCCCTGAGTACCCGGAGTGTGTGACTGCCTTGGAGGGAGGCCTGAAGCTCCTGCACCCTTAGGAAGTCGATTCTGGAGCAGTGACATAGCAGAGCAGGCTCCTGTGCTGCTGGGGAGACAGAGAGGGGTCACCCACTTGAGATGCTGTGTCCATGTTGGGCAGTCTAAGTGTGTGTCCACATGCGACTAGATATGAGTGGATGGAGTCCAGAGGTCCAGTCTGGGGTTTCCCTTGCTCACTTTTCACTTGTTCTCAAGGCGTTACTAACCTGGAGCTGGTGTTTCAGCTAGACTGGCTATCCAGACAGTCCCTAGGATCCTCTTGTCTCTGCCTCTGCAGAGCTTAGGCTTACAGGTGTGTAGAGATTCGAACTCAGGTCCTCATGTTTTCATAGCAGGCACTTTTCCTGTAGACCATCTCTCCAGCCCAAGATGCTCTGTGTGCATGCACATGTGCATTTGTGTGCAGGTTGATGTGGAAACCCAGGTGTCCATCCAGCTTGTCTGTAGAGACCCAGCCTCTCAATGGCTAAGGAGGCGAGGCTGTCTGTACAGGGATCCATCTGAGTCCCCAGCTGGGATTCTCCACTAAATCTGGCTTTTTTATTTTTTAAATGTGGATGTTGGAATAGAACTCAGGCCCTCATATTTGATATTTGCACAGGAAGCACCTTCCCCACTGGGCCATCTCCTCAGTCCCTCCCACCTTTGAGATGCTCCATAACAGTGTCATTTGGCATTCCCTATAATCCTGCCTACAGCAAGGCATAAAAGGAATAACGTTTACTATATGTGGCAATGCCGACCTACGTTTGTTGTTACTTTAAAAAAACTATTTTTATTTATGTCTGTATGTGTCTGTGTGTAGGTATGTGCATATGAGTGCAGTGTCTGTGAAGGCCAGACAAAGGCGCCAAATACTTTTGGAGCTGGAGTTACAGACAGTTTCGAGCTGCCTGATGTGGGTGCTGGGCACTGAACCCTGGTCCTTTGGAAGAGCAGCAAATGCTCCGATCCTCTGAGCTGTCTCTCCAACAACTCATCCTATTTCTTATTTAAAGAGCCCCGAGGGTAGTTTCTTTTGCTGAAAAAAATGGAGTCTAATTTGACTTTTTTTAGGCCCCTGAGTAGCCACGATGGCATCCCAGAGTTCTTGTGAAAGGGACATCATCCAGCTGGCTAAGATGGCAGGCTTGCTAAGCAGAACCTCAGAGTTGAAAACCCTTCCTGAGACATCCTGTCCCAGGCCTGGAGACAATGGGGTCCTCTCTTGGGTACCAGGGGAAAGTCCACAGTCTGATCCCTCCTCCCTCCCAGCCCAGCCAAATGGCTCCAGGAAACTGCCTACCTTCTGCTCAAGATGCGCTCTGCGCAGGGACACCCTCTGCTCCAGCTTCTGCAGCTCTCGCTCATGCTGGGCCTCCGTCTGCATCTTGATTTTGCTCTGGTAGGCGTTGAGCAGCTCCATCTCCTGCTGGAGCTGTAGTCTCAAGGCCTGGCACTCTGCCTCTTGGGCCTCATCTAGCCGTAACTGTGGGCACAGGAAACACACGCTATGTATATATACAATATATATATACTTACCCAGGGCAGTCCAGGGGCACCGCTCTGGGGATGGCTGGGACTGCTCTTCTTGCTCAGTCTTAGGTGCAAAGACAGAAACTTGACACACACAGTGATTTGTATTAGTCAGTGGAGTCTGCGGGGGTGGGGGGACTGGGGAGGCTGGGGGGGGGCACAGGATCCTAATCCATTTCCTTCAGTGGGGGGGGGGGCAGATCATGGGGCCTGCCTACTCTAGCTTTGGATGAACTGGGGACCCTGGAACCTGGCTCTGCCACTCCAGAGTGGCATTTTGCTAATTATTCAGCCTCCTTTGGTCTCATTTATTTTTTTCTTTTTTCAAGGAAACAGTAATAATTCTCATTAAGATTGGCATGAGTTTTAAATGAAAGAATCCATATAGGATCCCAAGCCTAATTACCCCACACATACTACAATGTCCAATAATAAACAAACAGCAGCTGTTGCATTATTTTGTTTTTGAGAAGTCTGTGTCCATATTTAAACACCTTTAACTATAAAATCATGATACCATTTAGACATGCTTCGTGCTACACAAGTGAATTCAACAATTCACACAGCATGAAGATCATGCCACTGTAGCTGTTAGGACTGAACAGATCATGCCAGCATGGCTGTGGCTACACATGGCATCTTCCTTACCACCAACCAGAACCCCACAGATTCAAAACTGGCACTCCTTGAGAGCAGCTGATAATCTCAGGGGACTTACTTTGCTTCGAAGCAATGGGATCTAGATTATGCATGCATCCTGGCCCACTTCCCTTTGCTTCCAGCTGTGTACCTTGATTTTACATCCTGTACCAAGATACCCTGATCTCATATGGAGATGGGCCAAGTCTACCTGCGAATCGAGAAGGCCTGAGCTCAAAGATGCTCCTATGTCACACCATTAGCAGGACATTATTCGGACAGGCTAGGTCCTCTGTCCTAGTTGTGGGTATGTACCCACATCAGCTCCCCAGTTTGGCTGGGATTGCTGAGGTCAGAACCCCTGAATCAGATAGTGTGGCTACCCTGAGTTTCTCTGCACCTTTACACACAGTCCAGTCTGTTTCCCCAGTATATCTTCACCTGATCTATACCTGTGACAACTGACAATGTGTCCCAGCATCCACAGTGACAAGTGACTTTGGAAATGCTAAAGCTACTTGTAGAGTGTCATCTTTAGTCTTGGGTGGGAAATACACCACGGAGTTAAGGGAGAAAGGTGTGTTTTAATGTCCCACCCTAAGCAGCGTATATTAGAATCTGCTAGAGAGGACAGGCCATTTTCTTTCCATTTTCCACTGAAGGATATAGGCAGGGTTACTGTACACACATAGTGTGTCTACAGCCTGAATAGCTCACGGACAATGTTGAAATGTCCCATGGCTCCCAGTGAGGACTGCTATGGATGTTCTCCTGATCTGACAAATTCCTTACCAGAAAAGAAAACAGCAGGGTCTCATGCAGGCCATGCTGGAGTCAGAACCAGCTGTGCAGCCAAGGATGACCTTGCATTTCTGATCCTCCTGCCTCTATCTCACAAGGGCAAGTATACAGCACCATGCAGGGATTTCAGGTGTGTACTACCATGCTGGAATTCCAGCAGCACTGGTGACAAAGCCCAGGACTTCCTGCATGCCTGAGCAGCCCTTTGTCTCCTGAACTGCAGCCCCAGCATGCAGTTGCTTTTGTTTCTGGTATTATCTAGCCACAAGTTATACTCTGGATTAGCTCGGACCACATAAGCCCCAGCTGCTAGAAACCAGTTCCAGATTTTAGAATTTATCACCTGCCGTCACACATACAAATGCACTCTAAGGCTTATAAGAATATGGGTGAATATCATGCTTGCTCCCTACTGAAGACAAGGCTAAGGAGTGTGCAGTGTAACTCACGAGGTGGTCTAGCACACAGCTCCCTGCCTCCACCCAAGATGTCACTCCCTCCCCAACATGCTGGAATCTGGAATGCTGCAGTTTCTAGTCTGTGTCCGTGTATAAATAAAGTTTTACTAGGGCATGCAGGTTCTCTCTCTCTCTGGCTGATTCTTCTGAGGTGAGCTGGCTGGTGGGATGGGCACCTCGTGGTCCACACAACTTCTCACATTTATAACTTATCTGTTTACAGAACCATTAAAAAGTGCCAACTCTTGTCCTAAGTGGTAGCTAATCTGAATGGCCTTCCTTTAGTGAGCCTCTGGTTTGCACAGGTAAAGGACGGACTCACAGCAGGTACTTAAAAGGTTACACCTGACTCATGGCTCAAGGCCAGCGATGGACAGCTGTGACGGTGGCCATACTCCAAGTCACTGTCTCCCTGTTTCAGAAGTAAGGACACTTCGCTCCTCTTGGCTCACCTTCCTTACCCTGTGTCTGCCTCTCATACGCATGTTCACTGGACCCTTGCTGCATAGCCAGGCAATGCCACAGGTGCTATGACTACATCTGCAGGACAAGGGTCAGGCTGGGGTGTGGCCGGGTTGGTGGAGTCCGTATGCAGCATGCATGAAGCCCTGGTCCCATCTGCAGCCCAGAATAAATGGTGTAGTGATGGACACGTGTAATCCCAGTGCTTGGGAGGTGGGGAGACAGGAGGCTCAGGAGTTCAAGGTCAACACTGGCCACATAGTGAGGTTCAGGCTAGCCTGGGCTACAAGAGACTGTCTCAAACAAAACAAAACCAAGACAGGAATCTTACTGTGTACCATCCTCGCCACCTTTCTGTCTCCTTGACCCTCGCCCTTCGCTCATGGTCCCCCACTTACGTCTCTCACGCTCAGGTTTCTGATTATCTTGGTGAGATCCCTGCCACTGCTGAGTGCCTCCTTTCTTGCAATTCCTTGCCTCTAGCCTGGACATTGTCCCTGACTGCTGAGACACTGTATACCCCTCCCGTGTTCTCTCCCACTCTGCCTCTTTCCCAGCTAGTTCCTGCCAAGCATTATCTTGGGGAATGTGGGTGCTCTGGGGCTTTAGCCTGGGTCCTCTTCAAACTGCTCCTCCTAAGGGCTCCTGTCTACTCCAAGAGCATCTCTTGGGCAAATGCTGGCATGCCAGACTTGCCTGGGGATGTGAGTTCTCCAGGTTTCTTCTGTTTATCTGCTGACCAGATTCATCTGTTCGGATTCTGCTGTTTTGCAGACCCATGAGTTCAACATGACCACTACAGACTTCCCCTTCCTGCTTCCCCTTCCCCAGACTGTCCCATTGCCTTTTTAAAAACTGTCACCATCACTAACCATTAAGTCAGCCCAGAGACTTCGATCCTTCCTCAGCATCTAGGCCCTGTCACCAAGCACACTCCCTGAACCTCTAGCCTGTCTCTCAAACATGGCAGCCTCTCCCCTCATCCCAGAACCACATCTCTAGTGTAGTGATCATTCCCTTGTGGCCAAGGAAGAGCAAAAACCACCACACTGACTTCCCATTGCTCTTGCCAGCTCCCAGGCCATTCTCCATGTGTCTCTGAGGGATGGTCCCCAAACAGCAATATGATGTTGGGTCCTCTACACTTTGTTGACAGTGCATTGTGTTTGAGGCCTGTAGACCTGTGACCTGCTCCTGTGCAACCCTCCTGTCTTACTCCCAGGCAAGATCCCCAGCTCTCCACATTGCAGACAGACCTAATGCCTCTGAGCTCTTTAGAGGTGGGCTATGGTTTCCCTACTCCTGCCACTGCAGAACAGGCTAGCCCTTCTGGCTCCACTGCAGCCTCCTTGCTTCTGCCCTACTCCATGCACAGCAGGCCCCCTTTGCTGTTGCTTCTTCCTTCATTGTCCCTGGAGGACCTGGCTGGGGATGAGGGGATATCTTATTCATCATGTGTCCCCTCCAGGGATGCTGGGAGCATGGTGCAGATGGCCATAAACACTTGCTGGATTGATGGATGGATGCAGATGTGAAGGAGTGCAGTGGCATCGTCAGCTTAAGAACGTGTTTAGGCCTCTCCGTGCCAGCAGGAGCTTCCTTTAATTGTCCCCTCTGCTTCCTACATGTCTGTTTGCTTCTGCTGATGAGGACTGGAGAGGGAGTCCCACGTGCAGGTTCTTCTTTTTGTTTATTAAAGACAGGGTTTCTCTATGTAGCCATGGTTGTCCTGGAACTCACTTTGTAGACCAGGCTTGCCTCAAACTCATTGAGATCCACCTGGCTCTGCTTCCCAAGTGCTGGGATTAAAGGTGTGTGCCACTACCACCCAGCCAGTTTCTTCTTTTGATGGGCACTCTTTATTTGTGAGACAGGGCCTCAGGTAGCCCAGGCTGGCCTCTCACTTGCTATGTGGCTGAGGATGACTTTAAACTTCTGATCCCCCTGCTCCATCTCCCAGGTGCTGGGATCGCAGCTGGGTTCTGCCATGCTGGTTTCTGCAGTGTAGAGGATCAAACCAAAGGCCTCACTTGTACTAGGTGAGCGCCCTGTGCCATGAGCTTCATCCCCATCCCTTTGAAGGGCAAGAATTTCTACTCCCACTGTCCAAAGCAGGGAGGTCACTGAGGCTCACTGCTCCCGTGGCCCCTGAACATTTGAACCCTCCGGTGGGAACCTTCCCTTTGCCATCTGTGACTTGCTCTCTCCTGGCCGGTCATGATCTCTGGGTATACATCCTCTTTGATCTAAGTCTACTCAGCCTTCAAATATGGATGGCTACCAGATCCTGTTCCCAGCCCAATTCTCCAACTCTACCCCCAGTAGATTTTACTTACTCCTCTTACAGCTGCCCCACAAGACAAAGGCATGGGACCTTTTATCTTTAATCCTGATGTCCCCCTGACCTGACCTGCAGATTTCAGTATCTGCCTCTCTCCATGTGGACACCTACAGGGCTCAGTGCCATCTTACTCAATTACTGTTCCTGGCATCTGAATTCACCCTTTCCTCAACTCCCCCAGTCTCCTGTCAACTCCCCTTTGAAGCACAATTCTCTCTGCCACTCCTAAGTGTTCCCTTGTCTCCCACCGCCTTGGACCCCAGGACTCACGGCAACAGCATACTGGACATCTGAGGCCTCTCCTTGTAGAATAACATCTCATCTCCTGCCTTGGAGCTGCTGACCCTCACCTCCACCCCTGTGTGTCTCTCCCCAGCTGTGGAAGCTAGTCACGCTGGCCATCTGTTCGCAGAGTTTTAGAGGCTTTTGTGTCTTTGCAGACTGTAACATCAGGCGGAACCAAGGCTTCTGTTTAGTAAACCACTGGCCATCGGGGCTGGTCGCTGTGGATTGATGTCATTCAATTGCCTGACAGATGCATTTCTTAACCTACCAACATCCTTGGGATCCTGGGATTCTGAGACACAGTGGAGGACCAAGAGACACTAGCCTGGGAATAAGACATGAGGGTACCTGGGGGCTCCCAGCCTCCCTTCCTCCTCTCTTCCTTTCTTCTGTCCTTTCCTCCCTTCCTTCCCTTCTTTTTAGTGCTGGGGCCCTCCTGCAAGTGGCCTACTGAGGAACTACATCCCCTGCCTTTGTTTGGCAAGACTGGGTCTCGATAGGAGTCCAGACTGTCATAATTCTCCTACCTCAATCTTCCAAATGCTGTGATTACAGGTGTGTACCATGGCTCCTAGCCCAATCCTCCCTGAACTCTGGCTCACCCCCCAGCTCGGGGCCTTAGATGTGCACTCTCCTAGTCTGGACCTTTTCCTGTACAGGTCCATGTATTTTGATGGCTTCCTCTCTGTTACAGGCATTTCCAGGCAGGCTTCCCTGTTCTTCCTTGTCCTTCCAAGGCCCTGGGGATCCCAACAACTAAGTACTCAGTGTGCTTGGTTATTACTACTCAATGATCTGACTTCTCAGCCTCCCTGACACAGCATGAGACCCTATCAGACTAACTCCACTGTCTCTGGGCCCAGCACAGCGCTGCCTGCAGAGGCTTGGCCAGAGTTTACTTAGCAAATGTGTGTGTGTGTGTGTGTGTCTCCTCACTCGACCATGAGCTTGGAGGCAGCAGGGCCATGCCTGACATTAGTTGGGGTGGTGGTCAGTAAACCTCTGATGTATAAGCATATACACACACAGTATCCATCCCATCTTGCCCCCACTACATGCCCCCCGGCTGGACTGGCTCCGCTCCTTCAGCTCCATCTTATAAGACGCATTCCGGCGTGTATCCAAATGGCCTTGGCTTTACAAAGCGTCGTCAATTTCCTCCGTTCCTCAGGCAGGAAAAGAAGCCACCAATATATCCTAAACCATTATATCCCAGAAGGTGCTTGGGAATGAAAGCTGGATCTTGAATTTTCTTGAAATCCCCAAAGCTCTCGAAGCTGTGGCAACAAACCTACTCACTTACCGCCTGCGAAGCCATCATCTCATTTATACTCTGTTCATACTGCTCCGCCAAAATGGCCAGTTTTCTCGTCTGCTCGTCTTTCAGTGTCTTTAAGATTGTTTTGTGCTCATTCTTTGGAGTGACTTCCAACTGGTGATTTTTGAGTGCTTTGTACTGTTTGGTCTGTACTTTGCAAGTGTCCTGAAACTGTTTTTTAATTTGCATTTCCATGGCCTGGCAGGAAAAAAAGTGAGAAAGAGAAAAAGAGAAGCTCGTCAGTCCACATGGAAGACCCTGGGTTGTATGACATGGAAGACGCACAGCTATCGATTCAGAGGGTGACAATGCATGCCAGAGGCGACACCACCAGTGCTCCATTTTTTTTTGTTTATTTTTTAAAAATGAAATGGATGGAAGTGGTTTACTTAAACAGCTTTAGGGGAAAAAAGGACTATAACAGGAGGAACTATGATTCATAAGTATATTGTGGAATATTATGAAACTTGTTAAAAGGTTGGTAATTATTTCCCTGGTCTCCTCCGAGTCTTTAGTGGACCCTATTGTTCACTGTATTTTCTTTTCTCTGGGAGAATGTGTAAACCATGTATGCACTATTTCCTTTCATTTCCAAGTGAGAAAGGGGATGACACTCTATGGTCAGCTTCCACTGCCCTGGCTCTAAATGTCTTCTTGAGACATCAGTACAAAAAAAGAACACCACAACAGCACTTTGCATTCTATTCCCATTCAACTTCAGTAGAAACTGAAAGAGAAAAGTGACTTTGGATCTTTTATTCTATTAAGAGTAGGCTGTCGGAAGTAGACAACAAATTTTCCCTCTGGAAAGGGAGAAGTATAAGGCAGGCACAGGCACATGTCACTTGAACAGTCAAGGCTTCTGATGGCAGAAGTTGTGGATGTACCTAGGGTTTGCCTTGAGGGGACAGTTGCCAACATGGCTAAAGGTGGCCTGCATCTGTGCCAGCACTGGAAGCCTCTCTTTGTGACACATGCCAGTGGCTGAGGACACAGAATTTGCCAACTAGTGCCATGCTAGGATAAGCTGGAGGCTGCAAGGGCCACAGGGTTTCCTCTGTTTACCCCTCACTGTAGCCTGGAGAGCCACTACTGATTCTCAGGCCCACGGCAGATGTCGAAAGTGAGCTACACCAGATGCTCCTAACTCTGTATGTGGCTTTGTAGCCTTTATTTGTGAAGAAGCAGCCTTGGAGATGATTGCTACCCTTTATGGCTTTCTCACTTACTGGGGCTAGGACCATGGACAGTTCTTTATTCACTTTGCCAGGTGCTTTTTTTTTTTTTTTTTTTTTTTTTTTTTTTTTTTTTTTTTTTTTTTTTTTTTTTTTTGACACTGCCTGGAAAAAGCCTGGGGCTGCTAAGCAGGCTAGGTGGGTGACCAGCTAGCAGAAGGGCTGGGATCGCTGACATAATTTTTTGCTTGCTTATTTATTTATTTTTTGGCACAGGGCTCATTATATAGCTTTGGCTGGCCCAGAACTCACTATGTAGACCAGGTTGGTCTTAAGCACACCTGTGTACCTCTATATGTACAACACAACAAACCCAGCCCAACCTTTTTTTAAAATCATAGGTTCCTGGGCAGTGGTTCTCAACCATCCTAATGCTGTGCCTCTAAGTTCCTCATGCTGTGGTGATCCCCCAACCATAAAATTATTTTCGTTTCTACTTTGTATCTGTAACTTTGCTGCTGTTATGAATCATAATGTAAGTATTCACGTTTTCTGATAGTTTTCAGTGAAACCTGTGAAAGAGACAGGCACTTGACCTTCGGAGGGAGGGGTCATGACCTACAGGTTGAGAACCACTGTTATGGGCTAGAACTCAGGTCTTTGTACCTGCAAAGCAAACACTTCACTGACTGAACCATCTTTCGAGCTGCCCTTGATATTTTTTAGTTTTATTTTATATGTATGAGTGTTTTACCAGAATGTTTTTGTGTACCATACGTGTGCCTAGTGCCCTGGGAAGCCAGAAGAGGGCATCAGATCCTCTGGAACTGGAGTTACAGATGTTTGTGAGCTGCTGTGTGGGTGCTGGGAATCAAAACTCTGTAAGAGCAGCCAGTGCTCTTAACCGCTGAACCATCTCTCCAGCCCCTCCTCACTGCCTTTCAAAGACGCTGGGTGACCAAAGGTTTTAGTAGGTGACATACTGCACGACAGGGAAGGCCGAGGACCCTGCAGCACAGAGGCTCCAAAGCAGCTTTCCAGCATGCAGAAGGAGCCTCCCTGGACGCCACACCAGGAGATTCTGTGGAGCGGGGCTCGGACAGGCCGCTGTGGCCCGGTCCATCTGTGCGAGGATGCTTACTTGGTTGCGGTCCTCTTACCTTTAAGTTTTTCGGCTGTTGCCGAAGCTCCATGACGTGCTTCCGGTGCAGCTCCCGTTCCCGCCTCTTATTGTACTCCAGCTGGTTCTCCAGCTCCGTCTGGTGCTGTAACCGGATCAGATCCATGCGGAGCTTCTGCAGTGTGTGGAGCTGCCTGTACTCCAGCTCCCGGGTGGACTCGTCGTGCCGGATCAGCATGGCATGCTCCATTTCTTTCTGCGTCCTCTTTTTATTCAGTTCCTGTATCCGGGAGCAAAAGATGAATGAAGAGAGATGAGTGGAGGGGGAAGGGAGACACGCAGCATGGTGAGGGATGGCTCTTAAAGAAGTCCATTAGTGTTTGCAGCAGGATTTAAGGAGCGCATAGGGGCAGTCCCTGGAGCTTTGCGTTCCTGACGAGGCTACCACTCACAAGATGGAAACTTTGCAATAGTCATAACTGCACCATCTGGGAAATGGAATTCACCCACCATGGTTTTTCCTGTCTCTGAGGGGTCTTTGATTGTGCGAGGCTTTAGTGTGGTCAAGCTAGGGGATCATGTAAGGAAACACACTGGCAAATTCTGACAATTGTCTGGGATCCCCCTCCCTATTTCAATTTTAAAGCCTTCTCCAGGTGATCCTTGTTATGTGATCAGTATCAAGATCTCCAGGTGACTCTCCTATGGGACCAGTGTTGAGAACTAGATTGGGAATGTCTGCATTGCCCTCAGCTTTTGGGGAAATACCCTGGTTTTGTTTGTTTGTTTTTCGTTTTTTTCAAGCAGAGCTTAGGACATGCTGGGAGAAACTAGAAGACACTTCTTCCCTTTCATCTTTCCTAGGGATGTCAAGATATTTCTAGATCTAACACTTGGTATTTTCAATTCTATACCTTCCTGCCTCCCTTCCTCTGTCTGTGGCACTGGAGACTGAACTCAGAACCTTTACATGCTAGGCAATCGCTCTGCCACTGAGCTGGATCCCCAGACCTGTCCTTAGCTCTGTTTATGCTCCTCTGATGCTTCTTCCCCTTCCATCTTTAGAGAGTGGGAAAGAATCTACCAGGAAAAAGTAAAAGGTCAAGTAAAACTATTTTCCTGTCTTACTCCAAACTGGGGATTAACCTCAGGCTCCGGGCTTTGAACCCAGAGCCTTGGGAATGCTAGGCAAGTGCTCTACACCCACCCTGTCCAGGCTATTCTCTCAATGCACTAGTCACAAAGATCTAAAGCATGAGCTCTGGATTCACACCAGTGTTCACTAAGCGGTAGCTGCTGCCCTCGACTTGGGGACACTCTAATGGTGAAGTAGGTACTGGTCTCAGTTGACTGGATCCAAGGTGAGTGGAAGGCATAATTTAGGCCTGTCTATTTTTTCTCCTGGGAATCTGGCGCTGTGACTCAGGGCCAGTTGTATCTGTGGTGGCTGAAGTGATGGCACACACAGGAACTATGGGATGGTCATCTGCTGCTATGAAGGATGAAGTTTAGATAAAGCTAGATTTCAGAAGAAAGGGGATGGGGAGAGAAGGATGGAGAGGGTCAGGGATACAAGGAGAGAGGGAGACAGGGAGAGGGAGGAAGAAATAGGTGAAGGAAGTATTTTGTTCCCAAGTCTTGGCTACATTTCAGCTGTAGACAGAGACAGAGTCTCACTACGTAGCACAGGCTGGCCTCAAACTCACAGAGATCCTCCTGCTTCTGCTTCCTGAGTGCTGAGATTAGAGTCATGGGTGCTGCGACAGCTGCTATTGAGTTTTATTGGCGTTGTTCCTGTATTTCTACAGTAGCACTCCTGGCTTGGACTGAAGCCAACCCAAATAAATTCCAGTTAACATGTAGACAAGAGATCCTTAACCGGCACAGGGGGACAGGATCTGTACAGATCTAAAAGGGGAAAGGTTGGGCTAGGGAGTGGGTGCTCCAGCCAGGGCATGTGTTAGGAAGTTTCGTGAAACAAAGCTTGGAAAACAGCTGGATACCCCATCTCTCTTCTCATCTGTGAGGGCAGGAGATGTGATGCATTTGCATTTGCAGGGGTGTTAGGAAAAGATATGGACAGGTGCTTGCAAGTATCTTGCATACACTAGCTCTCCACTATAGCTTCTAGCACCAGTGCACCTCCATGGAACATTCTTTAATTCACCCAGCAAACATTATTAGATGGGTTCTGTGTGTCAGATACTGATGTAGGCACAAGGGATGAAGCTGAAGCCAGGGCATCCCTGAGGCTCAGTGTTCAGTACAGAAGATGCTACAGTGCAAACATGGTTTAAATGCTTCAATTTGTGAAAGCTAATTCTGCAGCTTCCATGCTTTTCTTTCTATTGTCTTATTTTTGCCTCTTTACAAGGACCACAGAATTCTTCCTTTAAAAGGAATTATTTTTAATGTCTGAGTGCTTTGCCTACATTGTGCGTAAAATGCACCACATGAGTGCTGGAAGAGGCCAGCAGAGGGCATCAGATCCCCTGGAACTGGAGTTACAGACAGTTGTGAGCCGCCATGTGGGTGCTGGGAACTGAACCCTGGTTCTCTGGTAGAGCAGCCCATGTTCTTAATCATTGAGAAATCTTCTCAGCCCCAACTAAATGTCTTCTTTCAAGGATAAGTGAGTGGCCTCTGGGTGTCACCATAGGAAAGTGGCCCTTCCACGGACCAGGTGATCACACCAAGGACCCAGAGAGTGCCAAGAAAAGCTCCATAAGTGAGTGAAGGTCCCTGTTCCAGCTCCACACTGACTTCAGAAACTCAAACTGACTTCAAGCTGCTCAGAGACTAAAAGTAAAAGACACAAAGCAAGTAATTCTGTTGGACGTAATGGGCTCCACTTCTTGAATGGAGTGATTCTGGGTGCTGAGGAACACCTACCTAGGATGATCTAGGTACTGAGGAACAACTGCCCAGGATGCTCTGGGTGCTGAGGAACACCTGCCCAGGATGCTCTGGGTGTTGAGAGACACCTGCATGGTGGCTGCTCACCAATCCTCAGCTCTAGTGACCCACTATCTGTCTTTGGCAAGCTCCGACACAGGGAAGCCCCTTAATGCACACTTTAGTTTCTTTAAGCATAAACTTCGGCCTTCCTACTCAGGATAAATAATGCTTATGAAGATATGAGAGACCAGAAGGAAATGCTTCAGAATGTAACCATGTCTCATTGTTTTTCTGTACTTAGAAATGAATAACTACCATAGAGTATCTTAGACTTGGTTTTACAAATTATTTATAAAATGTAAGTATGGTAACCAAAAATGGTTTTGGGTTGTGATTTCTAGGCTGGTCCCTTTATGGTAAATCCTTTATCTGAGTTATAGAGGTGTAAGATGGCCAGCTGCTTATAATAGTTCAAGCCATGGGAGACTCTTTCATAGCTGTCTTATCCTGACTCCAGTGCTCTATCTACATAACAATATGCAATGGACTTTCATTTCTTTTCTTTTATATGGGAGTCCTGCTATGGTGCCTAGGCTGGTTTCCAACTCCTGCACCTAAGTAATCCTCCTGCCTTAACCTCAGCTTTCCAGATAGTGGGGACTTCAGGTATGCACCACCAAACCCACTTCTCAGTTAAAAGATAAAAGCCATTTCACACAGCTCACCCAGCTCTCAGTGTGCCTCTGGGAGATGACAAACTGGCAGACACTTGGTATTTTTACACAGTGCTGATGACCTGGAGCTCTCTATGTAGACTAGGCTGGCCTTGAACTCACAGAGATCTGCCTGCTTCTGCCTCCTGAGCCCTGGGATTAAAGTCGTGCACCAGCACCCCAGGGCTCCTTATAGACCTTCCTTTGTAACTGTGAGGTCCTGGGGAGATGAAGGTCGAAGATCACACACAACTTCTGTAAAGCTGAATAGAGACCAAAGTTGTGGTTTTCAGGTTCCCAACATTTTCTGTGAAAAGATAGCCCAGTGAAGTGTATCTTTCTGTATTCTATTTTTCTAGTCTGTGTTAGAATGTTCCAGACACCGACGACGACGACGACACATTATATGTAAGAGCTATGCATGTATGTGGCTTGTATAAAATTAACAAAATGAGCTGAACTAGAATTAATGGCATTGGTGACCCTGTCCACCATTGCACTCAAGCTCCACATGCCTTGGGGGAGGAGGAGGAGCATCAGCGGCTCCCTTTTGCCAGGCAAGGGCTCTCCCACTAAGCTAAATCTCCAGCCCTTTTCAAGTGCTATTTTGAGACAGAGTCTTGATAAGCTGCCCAGGCTGGCCTCCCAACTCCTGATTCTCCTGCCTCAGCCTTCCAAGTGCTGGGACTACAGGTGCGTACCACTCACACCACATCTGGCTTAGAATTCAAATTTCACGGTGGTGCCGCTGTTGGACTGTATTATTTATCAATTTCCTTGGAGTTATGGTATTTGGATGGCATTAGGAAGGCTCAGCTAGACACTGGTATTGCTTATTCCTGCTTTGTGAGCTACAAGGAGCCCTGACAGTTGGCTCAGGCAGGGATGAAGGAAGTTAGGTTCGCTGATAGAACTACAGACTCCTGTAGAGAGCTGAGTCATTGTGACTGTGCCTTCTGCCCCTCGTGGGAAAGTGCCTTCTACCCCTCGTGGGAAAGTGCTCTCTTAAACATAAACTATTCCTCTTTGCCATAAGCAAACTCCCTATTTGGCTTGGCCTTGAGTTGTGGCTTGCTATCGCGAATGTGGACCTATGAGCAGTACCTACGTGGTATATTTTGG
>PVIH01027915.1:0-16087 GCA_004025045.1 Sigmodon hispidus | reverse complement strand
AAAGAGCTCAAGAATTTAGATCCCAAAACCTTGAATAACCCTATCAAAAAATGGGGTTCAGATCTAAAAAGGGAATTCTCAGCAGAGGAACTACGAATGGCTGAAAGGCACCTGAAAAAGTGCTCTTCATCTTTAGCCATCAGAGAAATGCAAATCAAAACAACTTTGAGATACCACCTAACACCTGTTAGATTGGCTGTATGACTTCTGATCAAGCTCTTCTTGATTTCATTGTTTCCATTGAATAGTCAGGAGTCATTCTGATGGGCCTGCCTTTATAAGTAAGTTGGCCCTTTTCTTTTGCAGCTCTTAAAATTTTTTCTTTGTTCTGTATGTTTTGTGTCTTGATTGTTATTTGGCAAGCAGACTTTTTTTAGGGGTCATATCTATTTGGTGTTCTGGAAGCTTCTTTTATCTTTATAGGCATTTTCTTCTTAAGTTAGAAAAGTTTTCTTCAATGATTTTATTGAATACATTTCTATACATTTGAGGTGGTATTCTTCTCCTTCTTCTATTCCTATTATTCTCAAGTTAGTTCTTTTCAAGTGTCCTAGATTTTCTGGACATTTTGTGTTGTGGCTTTTTTGGTTTTAGTATTTTCTTTGACTGATGTATCTATTTCTGCTATTGAGTTATTCACTCCAAAGATTCTCTCTTTCATCTCTTGGATTCTGTTTCTTATGCTTGTTCTTATGCTTGTTTCTTATCTATTGTTCCAGCTCTTTGCTTCAGATTTTCTATTTCCATCTTTGCCTAATTTTATGTATTTTTATGGCTTCTTTTTCAGCTTTTAGTTCCTGGAATATTTCTTTTATTTTTTGCTTTACTTTTCTTGGATTTCTTTCAAGAATGTGTTCATTTCTTCCATTTTTTTTTGTTTGTATTTTCTTCTATTTCTTTAAAGGAATTTTTTTATATCTTCTGTGATGGCTTCAATATTTTCATAAAGGTGTTTTTGGTGTTGTTTCCTACTGTTTCCTCTTCATTGCTCTGTTCAGGTCTTGTAGTTGTAGAACCTCTAGTTTCTTTTGGTGTTGCCTTGTTGATCTTTATATTGTTACATGTATTTTTGCACTGGCATTTGCCCATGGCTTCAGTGGTTGACAATTAGGCAGCTCCTAGTTAGTTGTGACAAGAGGGCTTGTATGTTTCCTGTCTCCTCTGAGCAAGGGGTCTGCTTGATCTCTGACTCTGCTCTGGACAGGGGCCCGAATTTCAAAGCATTAGTCCTTCTCTGATGATGCTGTTTGCCCTGGAAGCAGGGCCTGGCCATGCAAGATCTCCTCTTTTAGGTATGACTGGAAGAGTCTTTCACAGTCATCCCTAGCTCTTGTCTGCTAGGGAGAGTCTGAGATCAGAATCTAGGGATTGACCCCGGCTGGAGAGGGCCTCTCCGGATGGGTGGTCCAGGTGCCAGAATCTCAAAGCTGTATTTTTATAATTAAAAAAAGTTTACATGTAGTTAGTTGTAAAAAAAAGTTCCGTAAATATATTTGTATTTAGCCTAGTCAATAATATTAGAAAAAAGCTGAGAAGACACATTACAAACTAAAAATAAAATACATCTAGAAACAGTAATTTGATTTAACATTCTGTTTTATTTTATTAATTTTGATATAGTCAAAACATTTCAAACATAAGGGACAAATTAACTCAGAAAGTCTTGCACCACGATTACTAATGTAAAATGATTATTCTTTAGAGTAATTAAGCTGTTATCATTAAAATTATTTGTCTCTTATTTAAACTGCTTTTTAAAGAGTAATAGCACATTCTGAAAAGTGATTTTTGTTATATATAAAAAGAAGTTTTATTTAATATGCACTCTTTTCTGGACAAGTGAAGGCAATAATAAAGCTTAGCTTTTCCTTTTAAAATATGAATTTAATAATAAATATCCAGAATAAAATTATTTATATAAAAAGCTGTATTAAAGAATTAATAACTATTTTAACTATGTATTTACAAAGCTAAAATATCCTGAAACTAAAGAAGGTTTGATAGTGCCTCACTTAGAGAGTTCAGACTAACTAATTCTGTGGGCTTTAAATCTAGAAAAACTAAAGACTATTGATGTGGTTAAGTAATTATTTTTTATTAAAATTTTCAGTAATCACAGGCAATTTTAATTGTACTGTACTCAATTTTTGAAACATTTAATGCATAGTATTTTCTAGAAGGCATAGTTTTTGCAAAATATTATTTTAGAATTGATTTATATTTACAATCAGGTAGGGATTTGTTCTTTATTTTTATAGAATAAAGTCTGGTTTATCCATGTATCCTATTGTTCCAACTCCTTTCCCTCACCCCAAACCGTCTCAGTCAGTCTTCGGCCTCCTTCCTCCCCATCCCCTCCTCAAAAAGAGCAAGATGTCTCAAGGTGTGTTAGCTCGGCATCCACTACAGGCAAGTTTAATTTCCTCATCCTAATATCCAGACTAGGTTAGGTGTTCCTCTGGAGGAAATGGCCTCCAAGTTGCCAGTCAATGCCCAGAAACAGTCTGAACCCTCCTCTTAAGGCTCCATATATTGCCCATGTCAGTAGATAGTTGCCTATCCTTGGAGGGCTTAGTTCCTTTCCCAGATGGTTCCCAGGTGGCTATCCTTAATTCAGTGAATTGCCCAGAGCTTCAACCAGCCATCATTGAGAGAATTTTCCTAATAGTCCCTGTTGTCTACTCATATAGAGTCTCCTCCTCCACTATCACCTGTACATGGGACTCAGCCTTGTACTCTGCCATGTATCTCTGCCTTTACCTCTAGTAATTGTTGGATGTAAGTTCTGTGATGGCACTTAGGGTGATTTACTCATTTGATTATGGGGAAATCCCTGTTTAGGCAACATCTTTGCTAATGGTTGGAGACCTAGCCAGGGACATCTTGTGTGTTCTTGGAGGCTTCCCTAGCACCTGATCTTTTTCCAACCCCACATTGACTTACTCTATTAAGATCTCCATCTTTTTTTTCTTTCTCTCCCTCCTTGTGGTTCCTCTCACTCAATCATCTTCTCTTGTGATTGTTTCCACCTCTTCTTGGTTGCAACCCCTTATGCTTCCAATTAGCTAAAGAGATCCTCTCTATTTTCTTTTCCTTGTGCACTGGATGTCTCAAGCTTTTCAGTGCTTCAGATCATAAGCTGTTCAGTGGTTTGGTTGGCAGCTTGGGTGTTCTTTGCTTTTTTTTCCATGGATCTTGTGTAAAGCTTCACTTTTAGTGCATTAAAAATTATTCCTATCATTTACTCTGTGCTCCTTTGGAGCAATAATTGTATATTTGCTTTTAAGTAAATATTCCCAGGTACTAAGTATACTATTTGCTACAGAATACCTCATATAACCCAGAGTACACATGGTACACCAGGTACTCAGCATACTCTGGGGTACCCCACATGCCACAGAGTACCCCACATGCCACAGCATATATGACACACCCCAATTTCTAAATTGATTTTAGAAAGTAGTACCATACTTTTCTAATGCTGCTGGTTCAAACAAAATTGAAAGAGTTTCACAAAAATCCAGATGTTCTCCAATTATTCCTTATAGTAGTTTGCTGAAATCCTCTTGTATATTTTATCATTTCAAATTAAATTATATTTACAAGAAAAAAAGTCCACTAATGAGTGAATATATCCCCTTCTTATCTTTCTGGGTTTGTGATACCATGCTCAGGAGGATATTCTCTAAATACATCCATTTGTTTAGAATTTGGGGATATATATATATATATATATACTGAGTAGTACAACATTGTATAGATGTACCATAGTTTGTTCAACCATTCTTCAGTTGAGCAGTATCTAGATTGTTTCCAGATTCTGGTTATTATTAATAATGCTGCTGTGCACATGGTTGAACTAATGCCATTGGGGTGTAGGTAATTCTCTACACTTTCTGGATGTCTGTTTCTATGCCTTCCTTTTTATTTCTGATTCTGTTAATTTGGATATTCTCTCTCTTCCTTTTGATTAGTTTGGATAAGAGATTGTCAACCTTGTTGACTTTCTCAAAGAAGAAACTTTTTAATTTATTGATTTCTTCTATTTTTTCTTTGCTTCTATTGTACTGATTTTAGCCATACTTTTGATTATTTCTTGCCATCTGCTCCTTCTATGTGAGTTTGCTTCTAAATGTTTTAGAGCCTTCAGTTGAGTTGATTGGTCTATTATGTAAGATTTATTTTGGATTTTTATATAGGCATCTATTGCTAAGAATTTTTTTCTTAACACTACTTTCATTGTGTCCCATAAATTTGGGTATGTTGTAGATTCATTTTCATTAAATTCTAGGAAGACTTTGATTTCTTTCTTAAATTTTTCCATTCCTCAGAGGTTGTTCCATGTAGTGTTGTTCAGTTTCTGTGAATTTGTAGGCTTCCAGTGTTTTTTGTTGTTGTTGAATTCTAACTTTATACCATGGTGGTCTGATATGATATGATACAAGGGGTTTTTCCATTTTTTGTATCTATTGATATTTACTTCATGACCAAATGTGTGGTCAATTAAAATGAGTTCTATAGGGTGTTGAAAAATATGTATATTCTTTAGGGTTTAGGTAGAAACTTCTGTAAATATCTATGACCATTTGCATCATAACCTTTGTTATACCCTTTATTTCTCTGTTGAGTCATTGAGTCTCTGTCTGGTTGACCTATCCAAGGGTGAAATTGAAGTATTGAAGTCACCCTCTGTAAGTGTGTTATTTTGATGTCAGTTTTAAGCTTTGATAGTGTTTCTTTTACATATGAAGGAACCCTTATATTAGGGGAATAAATATTCAGGATTGAGATCTTATCTTAATTGATATTTTTCTGAGAAGAATAAATAATGTCTATCCTGGTCTTTTTTTATTGATTTTAGTTTGAAGTCTACTTTGTTTGATATCAGGATAGCAATACCAGCTTTTTTCTTGGGGCCATTTGACTGAAAAATCTTTTCCCAACCTTGCATTGTAAGCCTGTGCTGTCTTTGAAGTTGAGGTGTGCTTCTTGTATGCAGCAAAAGGATGGCTTTTGTTTTTTATTCATCATGTTAGGGTGTGTGTTTTTATAGGTGAATTGAGTCCATTGATATTAAAGGATTTTACTTACCACTGATTGTTATTTCCTGTTATTTTTGACAGTATTGTGTGAATTTTCTCTCTGGACTTTTCTTCTGTGAGATTATTTATTGTTTGTGGTTTCATGGGAGTGTGTATCTGGGTTCCTTAGGTTGGAGTTTTCCATCTAGTGCTTTCTATAGGACCAGATTTGTGGATAGGTATTGTTTATATCTGATTTTGTCATGGAATATCTTGTACTTTTTTATCTATGATGATTGACATTTTTCCTGGGTATAGTAGTCTGGGTTGGCAGCCATGCTCTTTTAGTGTCTGTATAACTTCTGACCAGGACCTTACGATAAAAAAAAAAAAAAATTCGTTTTTTAAAAAAGGAAGAAAACACAAACAAAAAATTGGAGGAGTTTAACAAACCCTTGAAAGAAAACCAAGAAAAAGAAAAACCAAGAAGTGAAAGAAACACTTCATGAACTAAAAATGGAAATAGAAGAAATAAAGAATGCACAAAATGAGACAAATGTGGACATAGAAAAAGTGAAGAAACAAACTGGAACTACAGATACAAGCATAACGAACAGAATCCAAGAGCTGGAAGAGAAAATCTCTGGAGTGAAAGACACAGTCATAGAAATGGATACATTAGTCAAAGAACAGTAAAACAAAAGAGCCATAACATAAAATGTCCCGAAAATTTGAGACACCATTAAAAACCCAAAACTGATAATAATAGGAACAGGAGAAGGAGAATATCAGCTCAAAGGCACAGATAATATATTAAATAAAATCATAGGAGAAAACTTTCTCCACTTAAAGAAGAAAATGCTTATAAAGTTAGAAGAAGCTTACAGAACACCAAATATATTACAGCCACCAATAATTTCTGCTTGCCACATAATAATTAACCAATAAAACATACAGAACAAACAAAAAATATTAAGAGCTGCAAAGGAAAAAGGCCCACTTAACTATAAAGGCAGACCTATCAGAATGTCAGACTATTCAATGGAAGCAATGAAAGCATAAAATATTTATATTTTATTCATAGTTTTGTATACATTCTCTCATCTTTATAATTCACTTTCACACTAGTGTGCCTTCCTCTCACATTTATTTTCTAAGTATTTGGCACTGGTAGAAGCCTAGCATGTACAGAATATTAGGTTTAGTGCCTTGTATATAATAGAAAGACACAAACAATAAATTCATTTACATATTTAAGAAACAGTTTTGGTAAATGAGATGAGTCATCAGTTAACAATGATTTGAGCCTGGATGCTAATGTCTAAAGTACTGACCTCAAGGTTAATAGTAAAAGTTGGCACTTGAATTGTGTCCTCTGATCGCAACTCATCTATGACAACACAGAAACATATGCCATGAAAACATTCTCTCTCTCTCTCTCTCTCTCTCTCTCTCTCTCTCTCACACACACACACACACACACACACACACACAAATAGAATATAGAAAAGAGTTACTTTTCTCTTATGAGAACATACAAGTAATTTAAAACACACACACAGACAAAACAAACAAACAAAACTTTGTTTGACTGTAGAAGGAATGCTTAGCAGGAAATAGTGATGGCCATAGTGCATCATCCATGGGCATTAGCAGTGACTTAGTGAGCTTTCCTTATCTGTAGCAGTGCCTTAGATTTAATTTTTATGTTCCATATATTTTAGAGAAAAGAGACACAAATGAAAATTATTTCTATTATTTAATATGCCTACATAAGAACCTGCAACTATTGTTAAATTTGAAGCTGTGTTTATCAAGTTTCTCCATTTACGATATCCTCAATTCTGTATCTTTTTTAAGAAATTTCAATACAATGTGTCTTTTATATAGTAATAGTAGTTATTACTATATAATTACTACATAATAGTAATAATGGTAATAGTAACAATTGATAAATAAATAAATAAAAAAGAAATGGACAAAACCAAAATTAGACCAAAAAAATACCTCAAGGAAATAATAATACCAGTTTTTATTGGCCAACTACTTCTGTCTAGTATTAATAGGTATTGAACACTGCTGAAGCAAAAAAGTAATCATCAGTATAACCCAGCCATAAATCCTATAATCTACAAAAGTGACACACTTGCAAGACATTTTGGTACAATAGTGGTACACATATAATAGGCCACAACAACTACTTTTGACTGGATTTAAGGCCTGTCATGAGATAAAACCCATAGCTGATGCTGTTAATGATGTCAAAAACCTAAGACTAGATATAGATAGGTCATGGACCCTAAGGGAAAACCAAATATTATTGCTCCATGAAAGGAGCATATCAATAAAATGACTTAAAATATTTTTACTCCATTAAGTTCAATAATGCTCAATAATGATGGATCTATTCACATTTTTCTCAAAAAAGTTCTACTGATAGGTGATTGGAAATAATGCTACTATTAAATGTGCTTATAAATATCTCTTTAATATACTGCTTTTAATTGATTCATATGTGTTTACCAAGACATAACACTGCCAAATCATGTGGTCAAGATAACTCTAATTTTTACTTTTAACAGAAGCTCCATGGTGACAATACAATTTTATGGTCTTATCAATGATACCCAAGAGGTCCATTTCTTCCCCATCATTGTGAACATATGCTATTTATTGAATCAGGTTTGTTTTGTCATTTGGGGTAATATATTTCTGATAGTAGCTATCCATACATAAGAAATATTATCTAATTTGGGTTTTAATATGTATTTTATATGCTGGCAGGCTATTTGTTCCTCCTACTTAAATAAATGGGCTTCACTGTGCATTATTTGTGTTGTATTAATGTGAAATTATAATAAATATATAGTGTAGAGATTAATTCATTATTAGATATGTGACCTACAGATACTTTCTTCCTTTTAATCCAGTGCCTTTCAGTTTTTGGTAGAATGTTTTAATAAAATATAGGATGTCCTCTCTCCCCTTATAAACTTTTCATTTAAAAAGAAAAGTAGAAAGGAGGGTTTGTTCTGGGTTATGTTTAAAAGACCCAGTCCATTATGATTATGAGGGCTTGACCATTGGCAGCTTCCTGGCAGTAGTAAAATTTGGCATCTGAATGTGAATATGTAGCACTTTTTAAAATCAATCCACAGTAATGGAAAAAGACAAAGTATACCAATGTTTTGTTTTTCTGCCATTTCTCTTTTATTTCACTGTGGGACCCCAGTAATAAAGATGAAATTCTCCAATGTTAGTTCTCTATTGAAGTACATTCAAATACACTAATATTTAATATCAAAAATTTAAAAATTAATATTTAAAATAAGAAAATCTATATTGTACATCATTGGTACAGATAGACCAAAACACATTTTTTAAAATGTGTCAAATCAGCTAATAAATATTCAATATCTTTAGACATCAAGAAAGTTTAATAAATATAGAGATTATTTTTAAATGTCTCTTAAATGGCTGCAATAAAGAAAACATGTATTTATTAATGAGCTTAGTGAGAATATATTGCACACATACCTGATGATGTCAAGATAGGATACAAATTTATGCATATATACATATGTGTATACATCAAAATATGTAAGTAACTAATATAGATTCATGAAATATTGATTGTCTACAAGAGTATTTTCCAAGGAAATGTGTGGGAGAAGGGGTCTTTATCCTGTTGTTACATATGTAAATTATTAATTAGCACTCAGTACAAAAATTAGTGTCAATGTTTTACAAATAAAACTACAAAATAAAATCAGCCTGTAATCTAGGTACTAATACACACTGAAGTTTTTCTTACATTATAGAAGAATGTAAGTAGTTATTTAAAGAGAATCTGAATTTATTGGTGGTGTTATGTAAAATAAAGAGACCTGAAGAATACCATAGTTTGTTTTTCCATCGCATATACAGAAAGTATATAATAAGACACAAGTAAATTTTATAAAATTAAAGTGGAAGAAAAGAAGAAAGAAGGAACAAGGGAAAGAGAATTGAATATTTCTAAAATACTTCTTATGAACACAAAAGTGAATAGCTCCTAAGTTATCCCATTATTTTCTTCTAAACTTCTGGTTAATTTGTAGCCATTTATTAACTTTCAAGTCACATTTATTATTAATGTATTCAATGAAATTTTATTGTGCTCATACCACATTTTAGATAGTTTGTATATACATTCATAATATATGTAAGTAATTAACATAGATACATGCAGTCTGGTATTTCAAATTATACATATATATTTGAGGCTTGCAATTATATGAAACAAAAGCATAAGCAAAAATAAATCAGCTAGTTTAAGGAAAATAAAGCATCATGAAAAATAGATTGAATTCTAACTATACTCTGATGAGAGCTGTATCTAGTCATACCTAGTTTGCTTTCTTGTTGCTGTTACAAAATATCCTGAACAAAACTAACTTGGGGAGAAAAGAATTTGTTTCATTTCACTGCTCTAAGTTCAACCTAGAAAGAAGGTCAGATAATTAACACAATATGCAAATCTAGAGGCATGTACTGTGGCAGAGGTAAAGGCAGATTTCTTTTTCTTAATTTGTTTTCAAGGGTAATTAATTCATTTTACTTTCTCATATTTCCAATGACCACTTACCTAGAAATAATTCTACCCACATCAATCATTAATCATGAAAGTGACACACAGATTTGCATACTGGTAATCTCATGAAAGTAATTTACCTACTCAGTTTTCTTTTCCCAGATGATTTATCTTGTGTAAAGTTGATAAAAAATGAACCAGTCTAAAGAAAGAATTTTCAGGAACTGATAATATAAACCAAATTCTATTTTTTGAAGCACAATGAGACTGTTAGAGTAGGAATGTTCTTATATTAAATAGATATGATGATCCACAAAATGAAGATCATGCTGTTATCATTTAAATAGAATAATTCTACAAAAGGTAGATGTTCAATTTTTAGTTATTGGGCATTATCTCAGCTAAAACAAAGTGTGAGATGGCTTGAATGCATAGGACCAGAAAGACAGAGAGGAAGATTAAAACCATACATGGCTAAAATAGCAGTACATTTATGGGGTTGTTATCTTCTATAACAACTGAACACACAGATTAAGATCCCTCCAGGTTTAAATATCAATCAGAGATTCAATTATGTTCCTGAAGACAATTTTTAAGAGGTTATGCAAAATAACCACCAGTCATTCAGTTTGTACAACAACACATTTTAAAAGCTACTGACCCCGCAAAGAAACTCACTCACACCATTACCTTTGAAATGGTTGACAGAAAAGCCTATCTGGGTTTAGCAATGGCCTTTGACAAAGGCGACATTGCTGGTTCTAAAACATTTGGTACAGAAGTAGTTACATGCTTAGCATATTGAAGAATCAACCAGCCCATGGAATTCCCCTGTATTTGTGGTCAAGAAGAAATCTGGTAAGTGGAGAACAGTGACAGATTTTAGAGCAGTTAATAAGATGATACAGTCCATGGGCTCCCTACAATCTGGTATACCCTTGACTTCTTTGCTACCCAGAGAATGGTCTAGTTTGTTATTGATTTAAAGGACTGTTGTGTTTTTTCTTTTTGTACCATACCTTTACAAGAACAAAAAAAATTGAATTCACAATGCTCACATTTAATAATACATGCCCAGTAAAAAGGTACCAATGGAGGGTCCTTCCAAAAGGGATGATGAATAGTCCCACTCTATACCAATATTTTGCACAACAGCCCCTAGAAGTGATACACAAACAATTCCCACAATCTATAATTTATCATTATATGGATGATATATTCTTAGCAGACTGTAACATAGATACTTTGAAAAGAATGTTTGAAGAAATGAAGTCCTGACTGGGGACTTTAAATTGCCCCTGAAAAGATACAAAAAGGGGATTCTATCAATTATTTGAAATATAAAACAGGACTGCAAAGCATTAGACACCAGAAGGTGAAACTTAAGAGACAGACTAAGAACTCTTAATGATTTTGAAAATCTACTAGGGTATATTGCTCACAAAAGACAGGTTATTGGTATAAAAACTATGAACTAGTTCATTTGTTCAAAATTTTAGATGGAAATAAGAATTTAAATAGTCCCAGGGAATTCTCTGTTAAAATTGAGAGAGAATTAGCATTGGTAGAAAAGAAATTACAAGAAACACATCTGAACTATATAGATCCAGACCTCAATAACATCTTGGTTATTTTACTTTCTGAACATTCTCCTATAGGAGTCATAATGCAAAGAGAAAATTACACTTGAATGAATATTTTTACCACATAGGACAAATAAAAAAATTTAAAACATACATCAAAAAGATTTCTGATTTATTTTTAAAGGAAAATTTAGACTTTGTCAGTTGACTGGAAAGGATTCAGCAGAAATTGTTGTACCTTTGACTAATGAGGAAATTGATCAATTATGGGAAGACAGTGAACCCTGGCAAGAGGGTGTAGCAACTTTCTGGGAGAGATTAATAAGAACTATCTCCAAAGCAAAAGAATCAATTTATAAAGAAAACTAACCGGATTTTTTCTCATGTGGTACAAGATCAACCTATTTTTGGAGCTCTTACATTCTTATTGATGCAAACAATTCAGGAAAGGTCAGTTATAAATCAGGAAAATTTAGTAAGGTGGCACAAAGCCCCTATAATTCTTTTCAGAAGGCAAAACTATATGCTATTATTATGGTGTTATTGGATTTTATATAACCTGTTAGCCTGGTAACTGACTCTCAATATGCTAAAGGTGTTGTATTACAAATTGAGGCTGCTGATTTCATTCCTGATTATACAGAATTAAAATTATTGTTTATGCAGCTATAGCATATCATCAGAAATAGAATTCATCCTATGTACATGACACATATCAGGTCTTATACAGGCCTTCCAGGCCCTTTGGCACAGGTTAATAATGAGATTGACTGGTTATTAATAAGAAATGTGACCGACGCTTCAGAATTTCACAAGAAACATTATGTCAATAGCTAGGGACTAAAAAGATCTTTTCCATCACTTGCCATTATGTCAAGAAAATTCTGCAAAAGTGTGCTACATGCTCCCTCTACAATGAACCATCTTTATCTGCTGGGAGTAATCTTAAGGGTACATAGAGAAATAAGATTTGACAGATGGATGTGGTTCACTTTCCAGAATTCGGTAAGATAAAATATGTACATCATAACAACATTTACTCAGGAATGCAATGGGCAACTGCTTTGAGTTCTGAAAATGCTAATGCTGTGCTCACTCATCTTCTGAAAGCCATGGCCATGATAGGAATTCTACCTCAAATAAAGACTAACAATGCTCCAGCATATGCTTCTCAGAAAATGAGTTAGATTTTTGGATATTATGAGATAAAGCACATTGCAGGGATACCACACACAACCACAGGGCAAGCAGTTATGGAAAGATTCCATTGCACCTTGAAAGAGATGCTTTATAAACAGAAAGGTGGAATAAAAAAACTCAGGGAGGAATTACATAGTACTTTGCTGACCTTGAACTTTCTTAATGCTGATGTGAAAGGAACTTCAGCTGCAGAGAGACCCTGGGTAATAGAAAAGACATCTGAGTTGAACCAATCTATTTATTTCAAGGATGTACTAACTTCAGAATAGAAGCCAGGATATGTGCTTCAGTGGGGTAGGGGTTTTGCTTTTGTTTGTATAGAAGAAGAAAAAATATGGGTACCAATGAGATTGATAAAGAGCCGATTCAAAAAGGAGACTTCTCCTGAGGAGAAATAATGACTCATATGCCAATATGACAATCAGATATGTGGTAAGGAACATTTACCTAATAAAGCTGAGGTAGGGTCTCATTTTTGTTTTTACAGAAGAACAGATACAACCATCCTCACAACATTAAAAGGATGCCGAATACTTAGATTTTTGAAGCTGGTGGAAGATCATATATGAATGGACTACAAAGGAATATAAGGACAGGACAATTGTCACCAATATGCAGTATTAGATTACTGCTACTCAGATTTGTCATGTAACAGTCAGGATATTCAGGCTTCCCAGAAACATGCTAGAGTATTTCAGATAGACAGGTGTCTTCAACCACTTCGTAGACCTAGAGAATACGGCATTTTTAATTTCGTTATCTGGAATTTGGCCATGAGAGATACAACAACTCCTGGCATCACTGTTCCTTTCCTGAGGTGGTGTTGAGCACCATGGACATCTCACAAAAGATTGTCTTTTTTGGCAGATAATAGCCTGTTGGGCAAAGGACTGCACTTGCCCCTACTGCTGTCAACCTGCATACTGTCCAATCCGGATGAGCAGGATGAAGGATTCTTATTACTCAAGGTAAACAGCCTTGAAGTAATTCCTGTACATTGCCTTGTACCAATATTTTAAACATTAAGATGTACCTTGTATTTGTTGTTTGTTAGTTGCAGCATGACCTTGCTTATGCTAGTGCCTTTCCTTCCTCCAGACACAACTTTATGATGATCTTTAAAGTATATAATCTTATACTTAGTTTAGATCTTTCTTAATTAGACAAAAGGAGGAGATGTAGTGGGGATTCAGATTACCAAGAGAAATGCTTGTCATGTCAAGAAGCCAAAGCCTGATGGGGCATGGCCAGAATCATTGGAGACTCAGACTCTCTCACTCTCTTGCTTTTTGCATCCTCTGGGAAAAGGTTGACTTTCCCCAAAACAGAGTCCTGTTTTCTCCTAGAAGCACTCTTGTATTTGTAAATTATCTCAATAAATATTAACGCATTGTATGGTGAATCAGATATGATTAATTAGATATATAGATAGATAAATAGATATTGACAGATAGATATAGAGAGAAAGTAAAACAAGGAGGGAGCCAGAGATATTAAGAAGAGGAGTTTATAGGAGAAAGTGATAGAAAAATGATTCAATTTTATCTTATTTTAAAAAATATTTAGAATGAAATTAGGTATCATGCTGGTATAGTAAAACATGAAGAATATGCTCTAAGAGTCATCAAGCACTAGTCCATGTTTATTGGCTAGTTTTCCAGAATCAAGAATGATTTATCATCTGTTTAGCAGGCCTTATATTCAATTAGAATGTTATTGGTTTCCATCAAAACAGGAATGCAAATTTTGCCTCATTGTGAGTATCTTACTGGGCTGGTCATTATTGAAATGCATATATATCACAGCTAGGAAGGACTATTAATTGGTTATTTTTTGAGGAGACTGAAAAGCACCGTCTGTTATTACTAAAGTTAGCTCCTTTATGATATATAAATTACTAGGTAGATTTGGATAGATTTATACATTAAATTATGCTATTTCTCTTGTAAAAGACTTCTGGTTGCTGTTATTACAAGTTCTTTTCTTTTCTCAGTCGGGCCCTCATTTTAGTAAATAGGCAAGCAGACTTAGTCATAAAAAATAAACACCTCTATTATAACTCATAGAGTACTTTCTTGATGTATCTGCATATATTAGCATCACACAAATAAAATCCTCATATTTTCAAATAAAGTTAACCAAAAAGACTGAATATTCCATTCTTTTAAAAATTATCTGTTTTCTGATGTCTTCACTAAATACAAAATAATTTTATATAATTTTCATTATAAAATACATTTTTGAGTATTAATATTCTATATTTTCTTCATTTTTCTCATATATATCAACAAATATAGTTATTGTTGAACTAAATCCCATAAATAGAAATTGATTTTAAATTATATGTTTGGTGTATTTTGTTTCAAGCATTTTTCCTCTGAAGGAAAAAAAAAATGATATTGAGAAATGTATTGTAAATTTTGAAAATATGGGATAATATATTATTTATAATGACAATGTTTTTATTAATTTTATCAAAACAGTGACACAAATTAGCTTCTCAATCATAATACAAAAGAAACATAAATCCTACTAATTAATAATTTCTCAGGCTGACTCAGGAGATATATTCATTTTTATAATTGAAAAAGTTGTTTATAATTTTTGAAAGTAATATATGTTTAATGTTGTTAAATTTTTCTGATACTACTTGTCTTTTTTAGGGAAATATATTAAATTTCTGTTGCAAAATAAAGAGATAAGTAAAATTCAAAATGAAAGTAACCAATCTAAAAGTTTTGTGAGAGCATTATGACTGTATTAGTGTATTTTAAGCAACTTAAGATGACTGCTTCATTTTGGAAGTCTTGAATATATTTAGAATTATGTATGTAGAATTATTCATATATTTCAGACTTATCTTCTAAAACTTTGTTTCTTGACTGTCTCACACTTTTCTTCTGTATTAAACTAATTTGCTTGCTATTATCATTAGAAATGCTATAAGTTAAGGTTTAATATCATTTGAATAGAAAAAAGTTTAAAAGTTTCATTAAGAAAAACATAGCTGCTTATACAGAAAGAAAGAGAAGCTTTAAAAAACTTTGTTACCATGATGTCTGCTTAATATATTCAAAATTTTAGAAAATAAATATTTGAAAAAAGCATACTTGAGCACATTTTTATTAAATGCACATCTTTAATTAAAGACAAGGACATTGAATATTTTAGCCAATTAATGTTGTAAACATAAAATATATAAAATTTTGCTTCAATTAAACTTTAATATAAAAAGTATTTACAATGTTAAAAGGAGTCAGAAATAGTTTTTGCATACTTTCAATACTAGTATTAGGGAGGCAAAATTAACAGTACTCCTTACTGATACAAGACTGAGGCTAGCTTGTCTTACATCTTTTAGTCTAGATCACTCACAGCTATAGGCTATAAAGTCTATATTGAAAACAAATACATAAATGATGTTAGGAGACAGAAAGTTTTACATCCTGCAAATACATACATAATTTCACAACCAAAATCTTTGCAGGGGTACAATAAAAGCAACAACAATATGTGGTGGAATGTTCTCTGTACGATATAAATAAAAACTGTTTGGACCCATGCAGAGCACCGTAGAAGTGGGTGGAGAATCAGAGGCAGCCAGGTAGGAAGAAGGGGTGGAGTTTACTAGTCGCCATCTGTCCCCCGAAGAAGAAGCATGTAGGAATTCAGGTGAGCCACGGGCTGCAAGCCACGTGGTGGGTAGATTC
>PVIH01027914.1:0-16098 GCA_004025045.1 Sigmodon hispidus | reverse complement strand
TAGGATTGCCACTCTCTTCTGGAGTTACCATGTTGTCCTTTGTAGTATTATGTAATTTTTTGCACTGACGTTTGCCCATGGCTTCAGTGGTTCACGATTAGATGGGTCCTGGTCAGTTGTGGCACTCGGGTTTGTATGCCTCCTGTCACCTTTCTGGTCAGGGTCTGATTCTGTCTTTCAGAGACCCCTGCAGTTGTTGGTTCGCTCAGCTCGAGGTCGTGGCATGGTTTCCCTCAGCAGGAGCTGTGGATGTGGTCAGGGGCAGAGTTTACCTGCCCCTGCTCCAGATAGCGCTGGGATTCTGCACCCAGCACTGGGTCCCAGAAGTGGTACCAGAAGCAATGGGAGCTCAACTCTCCCTCCCAGGCTGGGATATCTAAACACTTTCTCAATCCTGAGTTTGTCCATTACTTCTTAATTTTGTGTATAGAATTATTTTTACATGTAAACTATTTCTAAATTATATAGTCAAGTCTTAATTTTCATCTTTATAGTTTGATATTTGGTGGTAGACCTCAAATGTCTTTATAACTTCAAGATGGAACTCTCTTCTAATTTTTAATGTTTTGGGGGACAATACTAGGATCGAATCCCTGACATTCGATCCTACTAGACATGTTAGACAAACACGTTACAGATGATACATACCCCAGTTGTTGGCTTCAGCATTTATATTTACGTATTTAATTCATCTGGTATCCATTTGGATTCAGTTTATCTTTAGATAGCTGACAGCCACCTTACCATTTCTATTCTTATACAATTGTCGTATCTCCTTTATTTGTAAACTAAATTTGTTTGTGCAGTAGCTGCTGTTTCTGTGTAACCCTATCCAAACTCAATGATGGTCCCGTTCTGACAGTATTCTATTTTATCAATAATTATTTTTGTTTCAAAAACATTTTAGCCTGGGTGTTGTGACAGATGCCTTTAATCCCAGCACTTGGGAGGCAGAGGCAGGCAAATCTCTGTGAGTTTGAGGTCAGCCTGGTCTACATAGTAAGTTCTAGGACAGTCAGAGTTATGTAGACAGACTCTGTCACTCAAAGAAAAAAAAATTATGCATTTGCCTTGATACTTGTTTTATTTTGGGAAAGAAGGTATCTTGATTGTAAAATGAATGAGAAAATACATAGATCATCTTAAGTGTTTATCTTATGAGATTCAGAATTTATCATAATACCTTTTATTATCTGATATTTTATAGAAAGTGTTCTAACAAGGCTGCTATAACTTGAATTTAAGTAGCCAGGTATAAGTAGCTTATACAGGAAAGTAAGGCTTTCCTAGATGACATGACTCCATGCCATCCACACACAAGAGATGAGAATACAGTAAGATCCAATCATTTCATAAACTGACATTCATGAGAGCATTTAATGTATATATTTTGTCACTGAATTCCTCTGAAATTTAGTTTGTTTCTTTCTCTTACACTCCAATTTAAAGTTCTAAACAAACCTCTTTCTGCTTCTATCATAGACTTTATAAATATAAATGTTGTATGTAGTACATAGTATTTTACCAGAAAACTACAATAAGATAAATTTAGACTATGGTTTGAGCATATAATTATAGCATGTCATAAAACAAAGAGAGTTAAAAATACAAACCTAAGCCCACAGCAATAAATATTGTAAAAGACACTCATTCCTTTATGGAAACCCAAAAGAATTTGCAAAAAGCTCTTTTTTGGGGGGATTTTATTTGGGATTGAAGTATAGAATTATGAAACTTAGCTGTTTGGATATTCTCAAACTACACCTTTTAAAGTAAATGTTAACATCCAGGGAGACTATATGAAAGTACTTGAAATAGATATGGAGCCTATCATATTTAGCTTACTTGGCCTGAATCAGCTCCAGCTAGCAAAGGCCAAAAATTTTGTTCACCTCAAATATACATGTTGGCCTCTGGAGAAATGTTTGGGTTGTAACATTTACTACTCCAAGCCCCACAGTATGGTAATGGTTCAACAACCTGCAGATTCACAAATAAAGATCTTTCATAGAGGCTCCTGCCAAGGAGTTCATATTCAACCACCAGAAATCATTCAATGTTGAGATGTAATTATCCAGTCAGAATTCCAACCGGCATAGGAGAAGATTTGAAAAGGATGAGGACCCTATAATTCTATTCTTTTTTAAATTTTTTAAGTCACGAATAAAGTCTCATGTTTCATCCATATATCCCCTTGTTCAAACTCCCTTACACCTCCTTCCCCTCCCAAACACTCTCTCTTCTATCTCCTTGTCTTCTCCCCAGCAAAGGCAGGAGGTCTCAAGGTCCCAAGGTGGCTTAGTTCAGCATCCACTCCAGGCAAATCCACTTTCTTCATCCCAACATCAGGTCTTGATCAGATGTTCTTCTGGAGAGAATGGACTCCAAGGTGCTGGTCCAAGGTGCTTCAGATCCCAATCTGTTCAGTGGTTGTGGTTTGCAGCTTGGGTATGCTTTGCTTTTTGTTTAAAGTCCATTAATGTGTGAGTACATCCCCTGCTTCTCTTTCTGGGTTTGTGATACCTCCCTCAGGAGGATATTCTCCAAACCATCCATTTGCCTGCAAATTTTAGGACATTCTTTTTTCTTACTGCTGAGTAGTAAGTACTCCATTGTGTAGATGTACCACAGTTTGTTAATTCATTCTTCAGTTGAGGGGCTTCTAGGTTGTTTCCAGGTTCTTGCTTTTACGAATAATGCTGCTATGAACATAGTTGAGCTAATGCTTTAGGAGTGAAAATGTGCATCTTTAGGATATATGCCCAATAGTAGTATTGCTGGATCCTTGGGGAGATTGATTCCCAGTTTTCTGAGAAACCACCATGTTTTAGTAGGTTTCCCGACCCGTTTTGGGTCTGGAGGTTTGTACTTGGCGCGGCCCGTGGTGGTGGCAGCGGCGATTGGAACCTGGTCCGCGCGGCTTTTGTCCCCCAAAGAAATGAATCAGACTCTTATATTACTTCATACTGTTTGCCCATGTCTCAAGCACATTACTAGCTAGCTCTTTCATCTTAATTCAACCCATTTCCATTTATCTTTTCACCACGTGGCCCACAGCCTGTGGATCACCTGGATTCCTACATGCTTCTTCTTTGGGGGACGGATGGAGACTGACTAACTCCACCCTTCTACCTGCCTGCCTGTGCTGATTCTCCACCCACTTCTACAGTGCTGTGCATAGGCCAAGACAGTGCTTTATTTCCAGCATACAAAGAACATTCCACCACACCACCATACTGCATTCTAGAGTGGCTGGACAAGTTTACACTCCCACCAACAATGGAAGTCCTTGCTTGCAACCTCTCCAGCTTGGCATCTGTGTTTTTAATCTTAGCGATTCTGACAAGTGTAATGTGGTATCTCAAAGTTGTTTTGATTTGCATTTCTCTGATGGCTAAAAATATGGAGCACTTTTCAAAGTGCCTTTCAGCCATTTGTAATTCTGTTGAGAATTCCCTTTTTAGTTCTGAACTCCATTTTTTGATTGGGTTATTCCAGGTTTTGGGCTCTAGTTTCTTGAGTTCTCTATATATCATAATTGTATTCTTGTTTGAAAAGGTTTGACATAGAAGCAGATATCAGCATTCAAGAATGTTTTATATCTCATCACAAAGGGAACTGTTTCTAGGAATGGCTGAAGGAAACTTTTGTCAATTACAGAAAAGAAATTACCTTAGTTTAAGCCATGCACCACTGAGTCTCTACTATTGAGCTATACTAAAATGTTATGCCTTTTATCTTTATCAGTAAAGAATGGAACAACTTTTTGGCTATGTTCCATGCCATTAAGAATAAAGGAATCTCATGGACTTGGGGTTGGGCTTTCAGGTGCAATAGAAAGAAATTGAAAAAAAAATGAGATTTTGTATCATTCAGCCACTGTGCACTTGGGTAAAATTTTCTTCCTCTTTGGGTCTCAGCTTTCCTAAATGTTACCTTTTCTGAGGCAGAGAGACCACTGAGGACTAAAACTTAGGTTGGTACAGGAAATCTCAAATATCTTGTCTCTGCTACACACATCTAGAATCTCTACTCTATTAGAATCATTGTTCTGTATGGGAATGTCTTATTTGCTGATCCTATAGATTCATAATAGATCATATAGGGTTATGTATGTGTGTGTGTGTGTGATATAAAAGAGGAAGGTGAAGGTGAATATGTTCTAAAATATGTGACATATTTGTATGAAATGTCTTTATGAAACCCACCAATGTCTGCAATGAATGTATGCCAATAAATGAAAAAAACAATAAAGTGATCTTTATAAAAGAATTACAGTTACAAAGTCATAAAAGTTATGAAGGTAGTCTTGAGTTCATAAAAGTGGACAATATAATCCTACAGTGGTTACATTTTTAATGATAGACTTTTCTACAAGTGTGTGTAAGCACACACACACATATACATATGTGAAATTTGATGACAAAGGTATAAAGTATTCAGCAATCACTGAAACCATGATCATTTTCTTATTTGGTAACTTTAATTGCTGTTTTACACATGGAAGAGTCATTATGGAATAAGTGTAACTAAGATATCTAACATGTATGAATTGTTGCAATATCCTGTATTTGTCAGTGTTACAGACACAGATTTGTTAAGGTTAGAGCACATTTACAGTTTAGCTATCTTTATTAAGGGAGGTCTATAATTTTCCTGCTTATTGGTGAATGTATTCATTTTGAAATATCATAATTAAAAGAAAAAAGAGATGTGCCTAGATTTTTAGGGGCTTAAAAATAGCCTGGATTTTAAATCTTGCTGTGACTTTTCCGTATTCATCAACCAGCAGGTTATCTCTTTTCCTACATAGTCTTCTATAAACTTTTGGTGAAAATCCAATGTCAGTGTTTTGTACCCTGTGAATATGGTACTATTCTTAAAAAGATAAATATTATTAACATGATAATTATACTTTTTATTTTAAATAAAAAATTTAGGGGCTAATATGCCTATAATTGTCCACATATTTTAATCTGTAGATGACCAATTTAAGTTTCATATGTAGAAAAATGAAAGTACAGATTCCTTATCTTGGCATAGCCAATCTTTTACTTAATTAGGTTGTATTTATAAGACTATTTCCATTTATAGTTATTTTATGAAATACTAGAAAACAAAGTAATGTGTTGATAAGCTCTGAAGTATTGATTAGCTCTAAAGTCTACATAAAATTAGTGACATAGGTGGAATTGTTACATAGTAGAGCAGATCACAGAAAAGTTAATGTGAGAGTCAAAGAGCATCTTTAACTTGGAGAGAAATTTAACCCTTGGCCAATAACAATTGTTGTGTTCCCTGCAAAGCTGTAGGAAGAAATTACAGTAATACATTTATCCAGTTCTTCTTAAATATATGTCTTCTAAGTCAATGTTTACATTAATGTGTTTCTTAAAAGTCTAAAAATTCTGAAAGGCCTTCAAAGAATATCATTAGTTTCTTACCCTCACTCTGCTCTATCAAGCGGTCCTGTTGGGTATCAGTCTATTTCTTTGGAAGTTTTGCTTCAATTTATCTGATTTTCAAAATCACTCATTGGCTTCTGATCGCCTCAGCCCCTCACACTGCTATCTTAGACCCTGATTTACCAGCTGCTCTACTGAGCTTTCTTTCTCCTGGTTCTTATGTCTTCTGCCTTCTTGCTCTGGACCTTCATTGCAAAGCTTCTTGAAGTGGAAAGGGAGAGCCATGGTACATGTGGAACAGTCTTTGCCACACACTTGCTCAACTTGCTTAACTTGTTTGTTAAGTTCTATTTTGAGAATGGTTTCCACTGTGAAATTTGCATTGTTCTCCTTTTACCTTCCAGAATAAGTCACCATTTAATACCCTTTTAGATGAATTTGAATATATAAATACTGCAGTTTAGTGGTCCATTTGTACACTAATATTTTGATTATCTACTATAATGTAGTAAATGGTACAAAACATAGCCACTTTAAACAGCAACCACATCCTCTTCCACAAGGTTATATGAATTACTTGATTCTTTTCTACTCCATGAGGTTTCATTTGAAAGTTCAGTCATCAGATGCCTAAATGAACTGGAATGGCTCACTTACATGGCTGGAAACCTCTCTTTAACAGTGAATTGTGAGTTCACTTGCAACTTCAATGAGAGTACTTTTGCTAACTCCATATGACAATACTCTTCCACTGCTTAACAGTGAATTGTGAGTTCACTTTGAACTTCAACCAGAGCTATATGATAATAGTATTCTACTTGAACTCTATCAGATGCTGGCTGTTTTCCAAAAGGAATTGCCAGTCCTCTCAAAGCTTGTGCTGTCATTGAAAAATGTCACATTGACTCTGTTATATTGCTTATAGGCAAATACATATCTAGTCCAGGTTCAAGAGGAAGGAAAATGAGATTTGCTCTGATGAGCAGTACAAGCACATTGAGAGAAGAAACTATTGGATCACCTTTGGAAACTAGATGCCATAGTAGTTTCACTGAACAAGTAGCTCTGTCCTTGTTGGGTTTGTATGACCTGTCCTTGTTGGGTTTGTATGACCTTTTTTATTTTTTAATTTTTATTTATTTTTCTTTTTAAATTATGTATAAAGTCTCATTTTTTATCCATGTATCCTCTTGTTCAAACTTCCTTCCCCCTCCCACCCCTCTCAGTCACTCTCTCTTCTCCCCATCACTTTATCTCCTCCCCAGCAATGGCAGGATGGTATAACCTTTTTTTTAAAAAAGAGACAAATATATTTGTAATTCATTATTTAATAATTTTATAAATGTATAGAATGCTTCATTATTTTTAAGTAACAATTATATTTTCAGTTTTTAAGCTCAGATAATATTCAAACTACCCAAATAGCCTCAAAATGTCTTTATAGTTGTATGTATTTCTTTTTTTAATTTAGCAAACATGATTTTTAAGATTTATTTATTTTATTTTTGAGTTTATAACTTTTATTCTATTTTAATTTTTATGCTTTTGTATGCATTCTTATTATGGTATGTTTGGTGAGGCCAAAATATAGGAACTGCTTCCCTACTTCTATTATGCTGGTCCCAGGGTTTGAACTCAGATTATTGGGCCTAGCTGCAGTCACCTTTATCAACTGAGCCATCTTACTGGTCATGTAATATGTTTTGATCATATCAACCCTCCAGTTATCTCTTCAATTGCTCTAAGAATCTAACCACCCACCTCCTAACTTCATGTAATCTTTTTGTAGTACATTGAGTTCAATCAGTGTTAACCTTATGGCTGCATGTAACACAATCTGTGGGAGACTGGGCATCTTAACAGGGGCCATTTTTTTTTTAAGGAAACTGACTTTCTTTACTGCAACAGCCTCCAGGCTTCAATAGCTCCTCAGCTAGGAAGAAGTAGGGCTTCATGAATTCCTCTTGTTCTATTCTGGCATGTCACCTGGCTTGATTTAGGGTAAATCTTGTACCAGCAATCACAGCCATTATGAGTTAATAATTACAAGGGCCCTGACATGTCCAGAAGATACTACTTCTCAGCTGATTCCTCTATCACCTCTCATTGTAGATTTGGATTACCTAAACCATAGTATTTGAATGTATAAATTCAAACATAATGTCTGTGAATGATAATCAATACTGGAAAATAAAAGACAAAAGAACAGTGCAAATTTCTGAAACCATTTCAAAACAGAATTTGATCTTTCCCAGCCCCCTCTTCTTCAATGTTCTGTAAGCCATGTGTATGTGTGTGGAAGGGTATGACATAGATGAGACAGAAATACTTTCATCATCATGAAATCAGAAGTTCATTCAAATCTTTTAAATCATTTACTTATATCAAGAGGTTATACTAATGAATTTTAAATATTTTCAGTATAGTATTTGATTTTTCAGCTCATCACAAGAACTGTTTATCAACATTAATTAACTTTGGACTTTGGCTCATGGAGGTGACTAACTAATTAAATTACAAAGTGATGCTGATGGGGAGAAGGAAGCTAGCATTCATCTACAAATGTATCTATTCATTCAGTCCTTCATGGGAGTAGCTAATGAGATGGCTATGTTAGTTTTAATATGTTTCGGGTATTAAAGCGGTGTCAATGTCTCTCTTGCTCACATATACACAGATGCACACAAGAGAAGGAGGGAGAGTGAGAGGGAGGAAGGAGAAGAGAGTGGGTAGGAGAATGAATTCCTGTGAAGACTTACTGGAATGCTATGGTTGCCACATCTCGATCTTGATTGACCCTTTTAGATGGCTGTTATTGTCATACCTTATGTCAAATGAATGACTTAGAAAAGACCATTTTGAAGGCTTGATAATCTTAGAGTTTAGAAGACACTGAAAATAGGAAAAGGGTATTGCCTGAGAAACCACGAGTCTATGTCTATGGTCTTAAGAAAAGGAGAGCATGTGTGAATGAGTGATAGTAAAAATCAGAGTGGAATAGAAAGGGTCATTTCTTGTATAGTATATTGAAGGTTTGCCTTTGTAGATGGGCCAGTGTGGACCTTCAGGATAAAGTCAACTTGGAGCATTTTATATTTTTATACAGGATCTCATGTAGTTTAAGGTGACTTTTAACTCACTATATAGCCAAGGAAGACCTTGAACTTCTGAACTTCCTGCCTTAACATGCAGAGTTCTGGGATCATAATTGTGTACCACTATCTCTAGTTTATTCTATACTTATGATTGAAACCTGGACTTTGTGTGTTCTTTGGGCAAATGCTCTACCAACAGAGATTTATGTACATCTCCAGCTTACAGAAATCTTAAGTCCAAGTGACAATCTGAAAGAGAAGGCAAAGTGACATAGCAGGAGGTAAAACTTTGAACCCTGAGGCTGCAGCATGAACTCCCAAAGAACCAATCAGAAGGATGGAGATAGCTAGCCCAGTGTAATTGAATCAAGTGTCCAGAAGCAAAGACATGCTGCTCTGGTTGATTTTTAACAAGGGTACTTTTTTACTTACTTTCCTATTGCTGTGCTAGGACACATGACCAAAGTAAGAGACTTTATTGGGCTTACAGTTTCAGAGAGTGAGTTCATGACCATCATTGCAGAAAGCATGACATCAGGCAGGCATGGTGCAGCTTACATATTGAGACAACAATCATGAAGCAGAGGCGGGGTGATAACTGAAAATGGTATGGGCTTTTAAAGCCTCCATGGGATGACACACCTTCTTCAACAATGCCCTACTAATTGGGGACCAAGCATTCATAAATATGGGGCATAAAAATGAGTCTATGGGGCCCATTCTAATTCAAACCACAGATACCAAGACTACTTAATAGAAAAAAGTCATTGTATTTAGTGAATGATATTTTAAAAACTGAAGAGGCCCATGGAACAGGATAGAATTGAACTTTTGCCTCATATTATATAAAAAGTCAAACTCAAAATGGGGTGCATTGGTTTATATATGTAATCTCAGCTACCTAGCAACTGAAAAAGGAGCATCACTTGAGTCCAGGATTCAGTTCAGTCTAGAATTTAGTGAAACATTATTTCAAATTTTTAAAAAGAGAAGGAGATGTCATTGGCTGAAATGTAAGAGTGAAACTATAATTGATTACCCTTAGAAGAAAGCAATGAGGTACTGGAGAGATGGCTCAGAGGTTAAGGGCACTGGCTGCTCTTCCAGAGGTCCTGAGTTCAAGTCCCAGCAACCACACAGTAACTCTCAACCATCTATAATGAGATCTGGTACCCTGTTCTGGCCTGTAGAACACTCTCTACATAATAAATAAATGTTTAAAAAATACAAAAGAAGAAAACAATGATACATCTGATAGTGTTGAATTTGGCAACTGATTCTCAGCTATGCCAGCAGAAGCATGAGCACTAAAAGAAAACAGATACATCTGACTTCATCAAAATGTAAAACTTTCATGCTTCAAACATTATTTAAATAATGACAGATAACATTTGCAGATAATATGTTTAATAAAAGATATATACATAGGAGGTTGAATAGATGACCCAGTGCATAAGAGTATTTACTGGTCTTGCAGATGACTCAAATTTTGTTCATAACACCTACATGGTTCATAGCCACCTGTATCTCCAGTACCAAGGGATGCTGTTGTGGAAGATTTCTGACTCCATACAGGCTAGAAGTCTGATCTGCCCATGGGCACTATTCCCCCCCAAAATGACCCAGACACATTAATTTCATCTTGTTTGACCTATGTCTCATGCACATTGCTAGCTAGTTCTTTCATCTTAATTCATCCCATTTTCATTAATCTAACTGGCCACATGGTTGTGGCCCATGGTCCATACCTGTAGGCCTACATGCTTCTTCCTTGGCAGCTGGATCAAGTCTGCCTGACTCTACCTGTCTCTGATTTCCTGCCTACTGCTATAGTGTTCCACATGGGCCAAAACAGTTCCTTTATTTACTGCATACAGACAAACATTTCCACCACACTTCCTCCTTTTTTTAATCTAATCCAAAAGATTTCAATTTCAACATAACAAAATTACATATAACAAAAGAGCTATCAACAAGAATTACAGTTATAATATCTAGTCTATGTATAATTATCAAAATTAAAGAAAATATTCTATTGTCTACCTTATTCTTGTGAGTCTAAAGTTTCATATCTAATATACCATTTAAAATAACAGAAAAACTATGCCTATAATTATCAAACTTTCAACTACATCAAAGACCACAAAAGGATAAAATATTGCCCAAATAAACAGGAAGTGCAAGCAAGTTCCAAAATCTAGAAAAGACAGAGATGACACCTGTCTGCCTGGACAGTCACCCACAGTTCCTTTGTAATGTTGGGGCATCCATCTTTAGCCTATAAGCCCAGTGTCCATGGCATACCTTTCAGTGATGCAGGAAATCTGGCACAGTCCATCAGTCACTTCTCCTTGTGCCCTGAAGGATGCCTGGCAATTTTCTCTGCAGAGCAGGAACCTGAAGGACCATCTTGGCTTGTTCCACCAAAGTTCAGAGGTCTCTTTCCTATGGAACCTGCATGTTCAGTTTATACAGCATACTGTCAAGCAGTCAATACCAGAACAGTTTCTTGTCCAGTGGCTAACTGTTGCCACAAAGTAAATTCCACATAAAGTTTCTTCATTGCCCATCATGCTCTTGAAATTTATTGCTGCTGCCAAGAGCAGACCTGTATCACTGTCCAGAAAAGTCTAAGTTCTTAAAATATTTTAAATGCCATATTCTGTAGGTCTTTGAAGTGTTTGAAGACTACCTATCTAACTGAAATATATCTTTGTATACCTACAAAAGCTTAACATGACTATAAGTTTGGTTATCATAGATGACTATTAATCTGCATTTCTTAATTACACATTACAATTTTAAATGAGGTACATAAACATCATACCTTAAACATTATATTTAAATGAAGAAGGTAGTAACAATAGGCATGTGAAAAATTTGGTCCTCATGTACTCTGCTTGTGGGAATATAAAGGTATAAATCCTGATGAAAACTTCAGCCCTTCCTTCAAAAACTTAGCATAGTGTTAACACTATAAGATCATAATATCTTACCTATGAGATCTGAAAGAATGTTCTATAAAAACGTGTACATTAGCAAGCACATTTTATTTATAATAAAAACATAGACCAAACAAAATTTTTGCAATTGTTTCATTGTTAAGCAAAATGTTGTGTAGCTATACAATAAAGTATTGCTGAGCAATTAAAATTCACTATGCCATTATATCTATGCATGCCACAACAAAGATACAACTTTAAAACACTCTACTAACAAAAGGAAATCCTAAAGGACTATATTAACAGGAAGTCTCACAACAGAAAAAAATATAGAATTTTAAGGTAGTTTAGTGGCTGCTTACAATAGACTACTGAGCAGGGGAAATAGTACAAGGATTCAAAGACATTTTTTTCCAGCATAACATTTTTGTTTATTATTTGGTGATTTTATATCATGTACCCCATCAAACTCAGTTATCATTTCTCTCAGTTTCATACCCACTCTTATGATCTCTCCATTTACAAAAAAGCCCATTCATTCTGCTCATTTACTTACTGGAGCATAATTAAACTCCCTGTGGCCAGCCCCTTAAAGAAAACGAGTCCTTCCTCACCCACACCCCAGCCAGAGGCCATCAATGCAGAAGTGAAGTACTGTGTCATTTAGCTATGTTCTAGCCTTGAGCTCTTGTTTACAATGACTTTTTTTTGCCTGCAAATTTTAGGATATCATTTTTTTCTTACTGCTGAGTAGAACTCCAATGTGTAGATATACCACAGTTTGTTAATCCATTCCTCAGCTAAGGGGCACCTAGTTTGTTCAAAGACATTTTTAAAGTGAAAAAAAAAATGTTCTAGAAGAAATCATCATTATTTGTTCATATCCATAAATATGTTAAAGGCACTGAGCTGTACATTTTAAATGGATGGTTTATATCGTGTCTAAATTATATTGTAATAATGTTGCTGAAAATTTGAAGTGGGCCAGAGAAATAACTATTCATGAGGTGGCTGGGCCATTTGAGAAACCACTAAGGTACAGCAAAGGAGAGAATCATCTCTGGGAATACACATAGTGAAGTTCCATCACAATTTGTAACTGACCAGCTATGCATGATCTCTCCAATCTTTTCTCATAGGGTTTGGCCTTGGAGGTACCAGCTCATGAATATCTGAGTTTAGAGTCTTTCAAGGAGAGGGAACACTGTGCACAAAGCCACAAATGAGACTCTACATGCTTTTGATGTACAACAGAATGAGTGAAGGCGATAAGGATAAGGGAAGGCCAGTGAACTCAAATATAACAATGACCATCAATTATTTCCTTTATGTATCCAAGTCCATACAATTGCATATAATCCATGTAATGTCAAATGTAGGCCAGAACAGATTCTTACCAACAAAATGTAAATTGATATCTTCAATCTTTAAATCTGGCTTGGCACTATGACTTGCTTTGTCCAACAGGGCATTACCAAACATGGCACAACAAACATTGAAACACATGTATTCCCTGGGATTTCCTTTCTTATTGTTCTTGGAATCTCAGATTTGTTAGTATGGTAAATGATTAGAGACACAGTAACATGATAAACTCCTTGACACCAAGCCAAGTCCCAGAGATGTGAGGCCACTGAGTAGAGTTAACTAGAGATCCATGTACCAATTCAGCTTAGACCAGCAAAAGAATGATGCAGTAGAACCCAGTCCTTATCACTGATCTATAGAACTGTGAAATAAGTATCTGTTTTCAAACATTACATTTGGAGGCAGTCTGTTAAATTCTAAATCTAATATAATAAATATTAAGAAGGGTTCTTGGGCATACCTTTTTGCATCATACCTTTTTGCTATACTCAAAGCTAGAGGGGCAGGAATTTCCCATGTCCAATAAAGCACAGCTCATAGTATTTGGGGTTTAACCCTCAGCTAATAATAATAGATGGGCATTTTATTGGAGCATTTTTTTGTGTTGAACAGTTTCCTTGGCAACCAAACATATCATGATTCTGAAGCAGCAGCAGCAGTGGTATGTGGATTAGTCTGTCCCCTAGGAGGGAGTGGATTAGAACAGTGAAAATGACATCAGCTATCATTTCTTGAGCTCTTGGTGCAGCCTGGGCACCTTCATTTCCATTATTTCACAGAATTCTCACAAACTTGAAAAGTAAGAAATCTTTTTGTTCCTATGTCCAAACTGTAATTCATGGAAGTTCATGACTTGTCCAAGATTACATAGGCAATAAGTAGGAGGGTACAGATCCAATTCTTGATCAACCTGCCTCAGTAACTCAAGCACTTTAGCATAGTGCCATACAGATAGTGAGACATACCAAGCTCATTCAGAATTTTTCAGTAGTGACTTACTTTTTTTCCTTGAGGCTAATAAGGTACATCAAGAGAAGTCTAAAGTGTCCACTGCAGTTCAGGCCCAGGCCTTATTCTCTTGCTTCCTACCTTCATTCCATCTGCAACTGTCGAACAGCTAGCTTAACCCTTTCCTTCAATCTCAGGGGAAAGGAGGGGCCAAGGGCTGCTCCTGGAGAGGCCTGGCAATACTTTTACTCTTCATTAAAAGTTTATGTGCATTATACACTTCATTATATGCAATTGGGTTTCTTATATAGCACTCCAGTGCATAAATGACTCCCTAGACAGATTTGTGCATTTCCATTGTTATAATATAAAGCCTGGCCAAGGCACAAGGCAGGCATGGTTTAAACTATTCAATTATTTCTGGTGCACTAACCAAATCCAGGAGAGAGTCTTTACTTTTCACTCTCCACAGGATTGCTGGCTGGACAGCATCTGTATTTCTATTGGTCAAAACCTTTCTATTGTGAATCTGAATAGTGAAAAAGATAAGAAACACCACTGGTGGGAAATAACTCCCCTTTACAACTTATTGAGAATTGGCATATGCTGATTTGTTCTTGTGAGCTATTTTTTAAATTTTCTTTTATGTTTGTGTTTAGTATATGTACTTATTTGCATTCACACAGGTGGATGCACATGCATTTTTTGCATGGGGGTGGAGGTTGACAATGAGCATCTTCTTTCATGTCTCTTAACTTTCTATAGGGTTTATTGCTGTACTTACAGCCTGCCTGGATAGCCTGGCTAACCACTGAGTCCCAGAAACTTGCCTTTATGAACTTTCTTCAGGGCTGGCATTACAGACAATCACCAGTGTGCCTGGCATTTTGAATGTAGGTGATGAGAATCCACATTCAGGTCCTCATGCTTGCATGTCCCCTACTTTACTGACTGAGCCATCTCCCCAGCACTTGTTTCTAGTTTGTACAACATGATTGTTGATCCCAAAATGACTAATTGTTTTAGATTGAGAGTTAGTAGTGTCACAAGTATTTTGTGCATTTCAGGAATAATAAATATATACATAATTTATTCATAAACAACATTATTTTCAAAGAACATACCCTGTACTAAGGACATAGATTAATGAACAAATTTAGTGTAATAATCCTTTTATTATAGAAAAACATAGAAAAGAATCATGTCTAAAAAAATAACTGATACACAGAATCCTTTGCCTAAAAGTTTGTTGGTCTAGGACATTTAGCTTAATAGGATAACAATGGTTCAAGAATCACCTGGGAATGTATGTGCTCAAGAGGGCAGTGCCTCTGTGGGCCTGGAACCCTGAGTGGGGGATGGATTACATTCCCAGGTCTTGTGGTGGTTAAAACAAATAAACTATGTGATTTAACCTATTATTTACTTCAAAGGTGGCTTGTTCTAGCAATTAGGCAACCCTAATTGATGCCCTTTCCCAATGGCCTGTGAGTATAATATTCTGATTGTAGCCCATTTTATTCATACCCCCATCCCCAGCACTCGCATGCAAAGTTCCTCATTGCATCTGCCCTGGACTTCATTCATAGCAGCCTTCTTTTGAAATGTTTCCCACTTTGCCTCTTGCTCTTTTTGGTTAGTGGTTACCATGTTATGGAACTATATCCACTTTGGGCTAGGGGGCTAACATGTAAGCAGGGCCTGCTGCTTTGAAAGTGAACACTTCCTCAAATTAACAAAATCAGAAATGAAAAGGGGGACATAACAACAGACCCCCAGGAAATCCAGAGAATTATCAGATCATATTTTGAAAATCTGTATTCCACAAAAATGGAAAACCTAGAAGAAATGGACAACTTCCTGGACAGGAACCATCTACCAAAATTAAATGAAGATCAGATTAATTACCTAAACAGGCCGATAACCCTTAAGGAAATTGAAGCTGTCCTTAAAAACCTACCAAAAATAAAAGCCCTGGTCCAAATGGTTTCAGTGCCTAATTCTACCAGACATTCAAAGAAGAATTACTACTGTTACTCCTCAAACTATTTCGCACAGTAGAAACTGAAAGAATATTGCCAAATTCCTTTTATGAGGCCACAATTACCCTAATACCAAAGCCACTAAAAGACACAACAAAGAAGAAGAATTACAGACCAATTTCCCTCATGAATATTGAAGCGAAAATTCTCAACAAAATTTTGGCAAACCGTATACAACAATGCATAAAAGATATCATCCACCATGACCAAGTAGGCTTCATCCCAGAAATGCAGGGCTGGTTCAACATACGAAAAACTGTAAATGTTATCCATCATATTAACAAACTAAAGGAACAAA
>PVIH01027913.1:0-16101 GCA_004025045.1 Sigmodon hispidus | reverse complement strand
ATATTCCTTCAGTTTCTACTGTGTGAAATAGTTTGAGGAGTAACGGTAGTAATTCTTCTTTGAATGTCTGGTAGAATTCAGCACTGAAACCATCTGGACCAGGGCTTTTATTTTTGGGGAGGTTTTTAATGACAGCTTCAATTTCCTTAAGGGTTATAGGCCTGTTTAGGTAATTAATCTGATCTTCATTTAATTTTGGTAGATGGTACCTGTCCAGGAAGCTGTCCATTTCTTCTAGGTTTTCCATTTTTGTGGAATACAAATTTTCAAAGTATGATCTGATAATTCTCTGGATTTCCTGGGGGTCTGTTGTTATGTCCTCCTTTTCATTTCTGATTTTGTTGATTTGGACACTCTCTCTATTTTTTGATTAGTTTGGCTAAGGGCTTATCTATCTTGTTAACTTTCTCAAAGAACCAACTCTTAGATTTGTTGATTCTTTGTATTGCTCTTTTTGTTTCAATTGTATTGATTTCAGCTCTAAGTTTGATTATTTCCTGCTGTCTACTCCTTCTAGGTGAGTTCGCTTCTAATTGTTCTAAGACTTTCAGCTGAGCTGTTAGGTCTTTAGTGTGGGAGTTCTCTAGGCTTTTCATATAGACATCTAGTGCTATGAATTTTCCTCTTAAGACTGCTTTCATTGTGTCCCACAAGTTTGGATACGTTGTAGATTCATTTTCATTGAATTCTAGGAAGGCTTTGATTTCTTTCTTAATTACTTCCTTGACCCAGAGATGGTTCAGCTGAGTGATGTTTAGTTTCCATGAGTTGGTAGGCTTTCTTTGGGTTTTGATGTTGTTGAACTCTAACTTTAGGCCCTGGTGGTCCAATATGTTACAAGGGATTATTTCCATTTTTTTGTATCTGTTGATATTTGCTTTATGACCAATTATGTGGTCAATTTTGGAGAAAGTTCAATGAGGAGCTGAGAAATATGTATTTTCTTTGCCTTTGGGTGGAAGGTTCTGTAGATATCTATGAAATCCATTTGCATCATAACCTCTTTTAGACTCCTTATTTCTCTGTTGAGGCTCTGTCTGCTTGATCCATCCAGGGTTGAAAGTGGGGTATTGAAGTTTCCCACTATTAGGGTGTAAGAATTGATGTGGGATTCGAGCTTTAGCAGTGTTTCTTTTACATAAGTAGGTGCCCCTATATTAGGGGCATAAATATTTAAGATTGAAATCTCCTCTTGACCAATTTTTCCTGTGATGAATAAGTAGTGACCCTCTTGGTCCCTTTTAATTGCTTTTAGCTTAAAGTCTACTTTGTTAGATATTAGGATTGCAACCCTGCTTGTTTCTTAGGACTGTTTGACTGGAAAATCTTTTCCCAACCCTTTATTCTAAGCCTGTGTTTGTCTTTGTGGTTGAGGTGTGTTTCTTGTAGGCAACAGAAGGATGGCTTCTGTTGTTGTATCCATCTTAGTGTGTGACATTTTATAGGAGAGTTGAGACCATTGATATTAAGGGAAATTAGTGACCATTGATTCATATTTCCTGCCATTTTTAGTGGCAACTTGTTTGTATTTCCTTTCTCTAGGGTATTCTTCTGTGGACTTATTGGTTGTTTGTGATTTCGTAGGTGTATCTGGGGTCCTTAGGTTGGAGTTTTCCCTCTAATACTCTCTGTATTGCTGGATTGGTAGATAGATATTCTTTCAGTCTGAATTTGTCATGAAATATCTTGTTTACTCCATCTATGGTGATTGATAATTTTGCAGGGTATAGTATCCTAGTTTGGCAGCCATGCTGTTTTAGTGTCTGTATAACTTCTGACCAAGCCCTTCTAGCTTTCATCGTTTCCTTTGAATAGCCAGGCATTATTCTGATGTGTCTGCCTTTATATGTGAGTTGGCCCTTTTCTTTTGCAGTTCTTAAAATTTTTTCTTTGTTCTGTATGTTTTTTGGCTTGATTATAATGTGGCACACTGACGTTTTTTGGGGGTCATATCTATTTGGTGTTCTGTAACCTTCTTGTATCTTTATAGGCATTTCCTTCTTCAAGTTAGGAAAGTTTTCTTGTATGGTTTTATTGAAAACATTATCTGTGCCTTTGAGCTGGTCTTCTTCTCCTTCTTCTATTCCTATTAGTCTCAAATTAGGTCTTTTCATGGTGTCCCAGATTTCTTGAACATTTTGAGTTATGGCTTTTTTAGTTTTACTATTTTCTTTGACTGATACATCTATTTGAGCTACTGAGTCTTCCACTTCAGAGATTCTATCTTCCATCTCTTGAACTCTGTTTTTTATGCTTGTATCTGTGGTTCCAGCTTTTTTCTTCAGATTTTCTATTTCCAACTTTGCCTCATTTTGTGCCTTTTTTATTGCTTCTATTTCAGTTTTTAGTTCCTGGCATGTTTATTTAATAGATTTGTTCATCTCTTCAATTTTTTGTTTGTATTTTCTTCTATTTCTTTAAGGCTATTTTTCATATCTTCTTTGAGAGCTTCGATGATCATCAAAAAGGAATTTTTGCTGTTGCTTCCTTCTGTTTCCTCTTCATTGCTCAGTTCAGTTCTTGTATTTGTAGGATCGCCACTTTTTTCTGGAGTTGCCTTGTTGTTCTTTATATTATTATGTAAGTTTTTGCACTGGCGTCTGCCCATGGCTTTAGTGGTTCACGATTAGATGGCTCCTGGTCAGCTGTGGCACTCGGGCTTGAGTGCCTCTTGTCACCTCTGAGGAAAAGGTCTGCTCATTCACTACTTCTGCACTGTGCAGGAGACTGAATTTCAAGTCTTCAGTCTTTCTCTGTTTGACCAATTGGAGGCGGGGTGGTGGCCGTGCAAACTCCCTCAGCAGCAGCTGGGGGGACCTTGGCAGTCAGAGTTTATCCCACTGCCTGCTATGCAGTGCGCTGGGACAGGCTCTGCAGACAGCACCTGGTCCAGGAACCAGAACCAGAATCGAAGGGAGCTCAACTCTCCCTGGCAGGGATAGAGGTGCTCGGGCCTGCTGACCCCTCCTCACCTCTAGGTGGGGTCTGAGTCTGTCCTTCAGGGTCCCCAGTCCTTATCTGTTTGCTCAGTTGGAGGTGGGTAGCCTTGCAAATTCCCTCAGCAGCAGCTGGGGAAACCTTGACAGGCAGAGTTTATCTCTGCCTGCTACAGAGTGCCTAAAGTCATATTTTTTATCTGTGTATATTCTTATTCAAGTTTCCTTCCCCCTCTGGTCCCATTCAGTCATTTTCTCTTTTCCACATCTCCCCATCTCCTTCCCAGCAAGGGCAGGAGGTCCCAAGGTCCCTATACTGCTGAGTTCAGCTTCCACTCCTGGAAGATCCAGTTTTCTCCCTCCAGCATCAAGACCGAGTCAGGTGTTCCTCTTGAGGGAGTGGGATCCAAGGTGTCAGTCCAAGGTTTTTGTGATCCCAAGATAATTAGTGGTTGTGGTTTACAGCTTGGACATGCTTTGCTTTTTGCTTTTTATTTAGAGTCCACTAATGAGTGAGAACATCCCCTGCTTATCTTTCTGGGTTAGAGATATCTCGCTCAGGAGGATATTCTCCAAATCCATCCATTTGCCTGAAAATTTTAGAATATCATTTCTTCTTACTGCTGATTAGTACTCCATTGTATAGATGTACCATAGTTTGTTAATCCATTCTTCAATTTAGGGGCATCTAGGTTGTTTCCAGATTCTTGCTATTATAAATAATGCTGATATGAACATACTTGAGCTAATGCCTATGGGAGGTGACTGTGCATCTTTAAGGTATACACCCAGAAGTGGTATTGCTCGATCCTTGGGGATATTGATTCCCAGTTTTCTGAAAAACTGCCATACTGCATTCCAGAGTCGCTGAACAAGCTTACACTACCACCGTCAATGGAAGAGTGTTCCCCTTGCTCTGCAACCACTCCAGCATAGGCTGTCATCTGTGTCTTTTATCTTAGCCAATCTGACAGGTGTCAGGTGGTATCTGAAAGTTGTTTTGATTTGTATTTCTCTGATGGCTAAAGCTATCCAGCACTTTTTCAAGTGCCTTTCAGCCATTCGTAATTCTTCTGCTGAGAATTCCCTTTTTAGTTCTGAACCTCTTTTTTTGATTGGGTTATTCAAGGTTTTGGGCTCTAGATTGTTGAGTTCTTTCTACATTTTAGAGATCAATCCTCCATTACTTGTAGGGTTGGTGAAAATCTTTCCCCATACTATAGGCTATCATTTTGTCTTATTGACAGTGTCCTTGGTTTTACAGAATCTTCTCAGTGTCAGGAGGTCCCACTTATTCATTGTTGTTCTTAGTGTCTGTGCCACTGGTGTTATATTTAGGAAGTGGTTGCCTGTTCCAATACATAGCAGGGTATTTCCCACTTTCTTTTCTATCAAATTCAGAGTGGCTGGTTTTATGTTGAGGTCTTTGATCCACTTGGATTTGAGTGATAAGAGTGGGGCAAGGTGACAGGCTTGGATCTATTTCCATATTTCTACACACTACCAACTGGCTATGCCAACGCCGTTTGTTAAAGACACTATCTTTTTTTCCATTGAATATTTTGGGCCCCTTTGTTGAAGATCAGGTGCTCATAGGTTTTTGGGTTAATGTTGAATCCTCAATTCGATTCCATTGGTCCACATGTCTGTTTTTATGCCAGTACCAGGCTGTTTTTATTACTGTAGCTCTATAGTATAACTTGAGGTTGGGCATGGTGATGCCTCCTGAGGTTCTTTTGTTGATCAAAATTGTTTTGGCAGTCCTGGCTTTCCTGTTATTCCAAATGAAGGTGAGTATTGTTCTTTCAAATTATGTCAAATATTGTGTGGAGATTTTGATGGGCAGTGCATTGAATCTGTAGATTGCTTTTGGGAGAATTGCCATTTTTATTATGTTGATCCTTCCTGTCCAGGAATATGGGAGAAATTTCCATGTTCTGATATCCTGTTCCATTTCTTTCTTCAACGATTTAAAATTTTTGTCAAGTAGATCTTTTACTTCTTTGGTTATAGTTACTCTAAGTTATTTAATGCTATTTGCAGGTATTATAACATGTGATGTTTCCCTTATTTCTTTTTTGGCACTTTCCTCTTTAGTGTATAGAAGGGCTACTAATTTTTTGAGTTAATCTTGTATCATGCTACATTGCTGAAGGTATTTATCAGCCATAGAACAACTAGAAACAAACTCACCTAGAAGGAGTAGATGGCAGGAAATAATCAAACTTCGAGCTGAAATCAATACAATTGAAACAAAAAGAACAATACAAAGAATCAAAGAATCTAAGAGTTGGTTCTTTGAGAATGTCAACAAGATAGATAAGCCCTTCACCAAACTAATAAAAAAAAACAGAGGAAGAGTGTTCAAATCAACAAAATCAGAAATGAAAAGGAGGACATAACAACAGACCCCCAGGAAATCCAGAGAATTATCAGATCATACTTTGAAAATCTGTATTCCACAAAAATGGAAAACCTACATAAATGGACAGCTTTCTGGACAGGTACCATCTACCAAAATTAAATGAAGATCAGATTAATTACCTAAATAGGCCTATAACCCTTAAAGAAATTGAAGCTGTCATTAAAGCCTCCCCAAAAATAAAAGCCCTGGTCCAGATGGTTTCAGTGCTGAATTCTACCAGACAGTCAAAGAAGAATTACTACCATTACTCCTCAAACTATTTCACACAGTAGAAACTGAAGGAATACTGGCAAATTCCTTTTATGAGGCCACCATTACCCTAATACCCAAGCCACTTAAAGACACAGCGAAGAAGTAGAACTACCAAACAATTTCCCTCATGAATATTGATGCTAAAATTCTCAACAAAATTTTAGCAAACTGTATACAACAATGTATAAGAAATATCATCCACCTCGACCAAGTAGGCTTCATCTAGAAATGTAGGGCTGGTTTAACATACAAAAAACTGTTAATGTAAAAAAAAAAAAAAAAAAAAAAAAAAACTGTTAATGTCATCCATCATATAACCAAACTAAAGGAACAAAACCTCATGATCATATCCTTAGATGCTGAAAAAGCAAATGGCAAAATCCAATACTCCTTCATCATAAAGCTCTGGAGGGATCAGGAATACAGAGAAAATATCTCAATATAATAAAGGCGATTTACCCGATGCCAGCAGCCAACATCAAACTTAATGGAGAAATACTCAAAGCTATCCCACTAAAATCAGGAACTAGACAAAGATGTCCTCTCTCCTTTATCTATTCAATATAGTTCTTGAAGTTTTAGCTAAAGCAGTAAGAGAATGCAAGGAGATTAAGTGGATACAAATTGGAAAAGAAGAAATGAAACTGTCTCTATTTGCAGATGATATGATTGTATACATAAATGACCCACAGAACATTTTTTATATGTTGTTGGATTTGGTTTGCCAGAATTTTTTTGAGAAATTTTGCATTAATATCCATGAAGGAAATTTTTTTGTTGCATCTTTGAGTGGTTTGGGTATCAGGGTTATTGTCCCCTCATAAAAAAGAGTTTGGCAATATTCCTTTGGTTTCTACTTTATGAAACATTTTTAGGAGTATTGCTATTTGCTCTTCCTTGAATGTCTGGTAGAACTCTGAATGAAACCATCTGGACCTGGGCTTTTTTTCTTGGGAGGCTTTGAATGACAGCTTCAATTTCCTTAAGGGTTATAGGTCTGTTGATGTAATTAATCTGTTCTTCATTCAATTTTGGTAATGATACCTGTACAAAAAGCTACCCATTTCTTCTAGGTTCTCCATTTTTGTAGAATATAGATTTTCAAAGTATGACCTGATAATTCTCTGGATTTCCTGGGGTCTGTTATTATGTTCCCCTTTTCATTTCTGACTTTGTTGATTTGGATACTCTCTTTCTGCTTTTAGGATAGTTTGGATAGGGGTTTATCTATCTTGTTAACATCCTCGAAGAACCAGCTCTTTGATTCATTGATTCTTTGAATTGTTCTTTTTGTTTCAATTGTATTGATTTCAGCTCTAAGTTTGATTATTTCCTGCCATCTGTTTCTTCTAGGTGAGTTTGCTTCTAATTGTTCTAGAACTCTCAGATGTGCTGATAGTTCTCTTGCATTGGATTCCTCTAGTCTTTTCATCTAGGCATCTAGTGATATCAATTGTCCCCTTTACACTGCTTTCATTATATCCCATAAGTTTGAGTATGTCATGGATTTATTTTCATTAAATTTTAGTAAGTCTTTGATTTCTTTCTTAATTTCTTCCTTGACTCAGAGCTGATTCAGTTGAATGATGTTTAGTTTCCATGAGTTGGTAGGCTTTTTGTGATTCTTCATATTGTTGAACTTTAGACCATGATGATCTGAAATGGTATGAGGAGTTATGCACATTTTTTGGTACCTGTTGATATTTGCTTTATGACCTAGTATGTTGTCAGTTTTAGAGAAAGTTCCATGGAATGCTGAGAAATATGTTTATTCCTTTTTGTTTGGGTGGAGGGTTCGGTATATATCTACTAAATCCATCTGGTCCCTAACTTCTGCTAGATCCCTTACTTCTCTATTGAGTTTCTGTCTGGTTGACTTATCCAAGTGGGGTATTGAAGTCTCCCATTATTAGTGTGTCAGGTTTGATATGGGGTTTAGGCTTTAGCAGTGTTTCTTATACATATATGTAGGTGTCGTTGTGTTGGGGGCATAGATATTCAGGATTGATATTTTATCTTGGTGAATTTTTCCTGAGATGAGACCTTCTTGGTCTCTTTTTATTGATTTTAGTTTAAAGTCCATTTTGTTAGATATTAGAATGGCTACAGCAGCTCATTTCTTAGGGCCATTTGATTGGAAAGTCTTTTCCTAACCTTTTACTCTGACTGAGCCTGTGTCTGTCTTTGTGGTTGAAGTGTGTTTCTTAAAAGCAACAGAAGGATGGATTCTGTTTTTGTATCCATTGTGTTAGGGTGTGTCTTTTCATTGGTGAATTGCATCCATTGATATTAAAGGATATTAATGACCTATGATCAATATTTTTCATCAATTTTGGTAGTAGCTTGTATTTCCTTTTTTGTGTGTGGGGGTCAGTTCTGTGAGCTTATCAAATTTCGTTGGTTACATAGGTGTTTCTGGTTTCCTTAGGTTGTTTTCCCTCTAGGGCTTTTTGTAGGGCGAGATTTGTGTTTAGTTATTATTTAAATCTGGTCATGTCATGAAACTTACTCCATCTATGTTGATTGACCATTTTGCTGGGTACAGTAGTCTAGGTTCACATCCGTGCCTTTTAGTGTTTGTATAATATTGACCAGGATCTTCTTGCTTTAATTGTTTCTCCATTGAATAGTAGGGTGTTATTCTGATGGGTCTCCCTTTATCGATGATTTGACCTTTTTCCTTTGTAGTTCTCAGTATTTTTTCTTTGTTCTGTAGGTTTAGAGGCTTGATTATGGTCTGTGCAGACTGTATTCCGCACTGAAGCTGAGTCTCTTACCTCTGAGGTGTGTGGCCAGGACCCCCTTGTCACCATTTAAGGTTTTAAACAAATTATCCAATTCATCATTTTTTTTTATTCCAATAGTGGGTCATAAATTGGCAATGTCTCCTAGTAATCTCTGAAAATCATTTAAGGTCTTTAATCTATCTCTCCTGATTTGGACCTTTTGGGGTCCAATTTTTTGAAGGTCTATTTTATAATCTAAATAATAAATGGAGTCTCCCCTTTGTATTTTTTCAGGAGCTATTTATAATCCCCAAGCAGGCATTTTTTTTCATTTCCTCAAACATTTTTTTTTAGAGTATCAGTGTTGGAATCTGCCAATAGGATGTCGTCCATATAATGGTATATTATGAATTTTGGGAATTTGTTGCACATTTTTTCTATTGGGTTTTGTACAAAATGCAGACATAGTATAGTGTTATTCAGCATTTCTTGAGGGAAGACCATTCTCTGATACCTCTTTACAAGCTGAGAATTATTATAAGTGGGCACTGTAAAGATGATTTTTTTTTATCTTGTTCTTTTAAGGGTATTGTTAAAAAACCAGTCTTTTAAATCCATAAGTATAATGGGCCATTCTTTTGGTAAAAAGAAGGCAAAAGAATTCCAGAATGTAGAGAACCCATTGGCTGGATCACCTTGTTTATTGTCCTTAAATCTGTCACCATCCTCCACTTTCCAGATTTCTCTTTAATGAGAAATACTGGAGAATTCTAAGGGCTAGTTGATTCTTCTATATGCTGAACAGTTAACTGCTACTGCACCAACTGCTCTAGGGCCTGCAATTTCTCTTTTGTTAATGGCCATTGATTAATCCATATAGGCTTATGTGTTAGCCATTTTAAAGGTATGGCTGTGAATGCCTTTGAAAGATCAACAGCTGTTTTGCCTTATTTCTGTATATCTTGGACAGTTTGTGACTGTTTCTCATAATACCTTCAAATATTCCTTTTAGAAGTATGTATTAGTTTTAGTTTATGATTTATTTCTGTGTTTGGAGGAATGTTAATCTGTGTGTTCCATTGTTGTAATTAATCTCATCCCCATAAATGTATAGCAGTGTTAGCCACATATGGTTTCAATATTCCTCTCTGTCCTTCTGGTATTATACACTGAAGCCATTTTGATCTATATTTTACTTGGGATAATGACCCAATCTGCAAAAATGGGATTGCCAGTGCCCCAGTTCAGCAGAAAGTAGCCCAGAGAACTATGCTAACATTCCCCCAAAATGGAGGATGGGTATTTGTCTTTGTTTACAGTGTTAGTTATAAGTTATTTTAGATAATGAGAAAAAAAGGATATTAGATTTGGGGTTCTTCTTGTTTTAAAAAGAAAAAAGGGTATATGTAGTGGGATTATGGTATGTTGTAAATATTTGTCCCTCCTACTGGTTTAATCAAAAGCTGATTTGCCAGTAGCAGATAGGAAGTCTAGCTGGGCCTACTAGACTAATAAAACTCTGGGAACATCTCAGAGCAGAGCAGAGACACCATAGAGATCCCAGCAGAAATGCCAGGAGACACAGAGGAAAGAAGTTGAAACGTTGCTGAGAAAAGGTACCGAGCTGAATAGCTGAACAAGATAAGAATAATGGGTTAGTTTAAGAGTAAATGTTAGTTAGCAAGTTATATGCCTGGGCTCCAGGCTGATCAGCACAAAGTTAATATAAGCTTCTGTGTGATTCTGTGGAATGACATATATTTCTGTGGGACTGTGAGTCCAAACCTTGAGGCTAGGCCTGAAAGTCCAGGTTAGAAACCTGATCCAACAAGTCTGATCTTGTCCAATGCTACTAGCAATTACTTTGTGTTATATATACAAGGAAAGGATTGTGGTCTTGATTTGACCCATGGGGAAACATGAAATGACTTACCTATGACCACAGGCTTTTATAATTTATGTATTTATTGAGATTATAATATATTATTCCATTTTTCCCTTTCAACTCTCCCATATAACTCTCATTTTTTCTTTCAAAATTATGGCCTCTTTTTTTGAATTAATTGATATTATGTGCATACATATGAATATAAATATATATGTATAATCATACAAAATTAGTACAACCTGATTAGTGTGTATAATGTTACCTGTATGTCTGTTTTCAAGGCTGATCATTTGGTATTACATAACCACAAGCAACTAAAGAAAATTGAGGGCTTTAGAAATAATATTCTGTATAAGGCTTTTCAGCATTATGAGCAAGATTCACATTCCTTTTTCATGCTGCTTTGTCTCTTTCTTGATGCCATGAATGTCACATTTGGGAAGGGCTTCTAGCAACAGAATTTCCTCACCTCTTTTTTATGCTCATCATCCCTAGTCAGTTTGCAGGGTAGTTTTTGCACAAATGATCACAGGTTTTATTTGACAGTAACCTTGAGCTTTGTGCAGAAGTTTAGCAAACATATAAGAAAATTGCTCTGCCTCTTCTTCTTTGAGTGTCTGCTTTCTTAGAGTTTTTTTGCTCCTAAACTGCACCAGTCAACCACATATGGTTCATTTAGGAAAGTGCTGCTCACAAAATAAGCATCGAAAGATCAGACTTTAGGTTTCAAAGCAACCTATGGTACCAAGAAAATGCATGTCCATAGGCAAATTTGCCTTTCACAGAGCCAAATGTTTCCTCTTATATTTTCCTGGACATGCTTTCAAAGTGTTCTTTGTTGCTTTACAAAAGATAGGTTCTTCATTAGCCTTTAAACTGTGCAAATAAATAATAGACTGGAATTCCTCCAGAATGGAGGGTGGGAGTTAGGCAGTAGGCCTTGCACTGTTAGCATCTTATCAAGACATTTGCATGATTGTTGTTTTCTAGTAATTGATGGCAGTAAGGTAATTAATTCATCAATATCTTGATCTAATGTTTCCTATGTAGTATTCAAACACCTTTCTCAGATTTGTAGTTGTTGATCTAAATGGGTTCTATTTCTAAGCTTCAAAGTTACACTTAATGTTGCTTCCCAAAAGAATTTATTTTAAAAAATCCTCAATGAGAGTTTATAAGAATGAACAGTTTGGAAATTTCTTTGTTTTGAAACAGTGTCTCAGTTTATAATCTACGCTGGCTTTCAACTCTTGCTTCAACCTCCCTATACAGGGATTATAAGGTTCCACCATGTCTAACTTGTCCTGCTTTATGTATTTATTGGTAGTACTTAGGATCAAACCCAGGGACAATGAGCTGCAACCCAGTCCTTGGGCACTCTTCTCCTGAATAACTATGATAGATCCTCATCCATTATCTAAAGAGGGATATGTTTTTTAACCTGATACAGAGTTCATCCCCAGCCAACACGCAGCTACTTTTCTCTTAAATGCAAAATTTTGTTCTACCCTGTAGATGCTGTTGCTGCCATTATGAAAGAGTAGACCCTGAGTTCTCAGATGTCTGTATAGGAGATCCACAAATTTTGACTGAAAGGTGATGCAATCAGTACTTCCAGGACTTGCTTGCTAGTCAGCTGCGGAAAGCATAGAATTTTCCACACAAATGTTAATATATAGAAAACAATATAAACAGAAATCAAAGCATGGAGAAACAATGGCATCCATAAAAGGCAACTGTCTGATTCAAACTGTAACAGCTGGCCCCAGCATTCTTGTCTGAAAGAGCATATGAGGAAACCCTATCTCTTAGGCTGCTAGTTTGAGAATAGATGATGTAGAACAAACAATGCGTCTATGGCAGATTCTTCCTGGTGTGGTGGGCTCAAAATCCACTGCTTCTCAGAAATAACAAAGATGTGTTAATAGTGTTGGATCAACTTTCACTTTCGTATCCTGCTCATAATTCCATTCTTAGGAATCATGATCCTTCAACCTCTGCCTTGACTCTAGACTCATGGAAAACAGGCTTTTCTTTACTTTTTTAACCAAACTTGCCCTAGTGACTGGGCTAAGTAAACCTTTTGCCAGAGTACTAGCCAAGCTAAACTTAGGGAAGAGAGAGAAAGAGAGAGTGATTACTGTGCCTTTCTTGTCAGAAGCTTAATTGGCATTTGGGATGCCATCATGAAAATTCAATGTCTAGTGTATGTTTCTTAGTATCCCCTAGGCAGATGATCCTTTGGTGTTTATGCTGACTCCAGAGCCTGTAAGCCAGGGTCTGCTGGAAAGGTATGTATGTTCATGGCTTCTGAAGTTCTCTTGGAAAACAGTGCACAATTCTTACACATTTATTGTACAATGTATATCTTATTACTGGGATATATTTGATTTTTGAGAAGTAGAGGCCTGAAGGCATTATTCTTTTCCTTCTTTGTTATTTTATGAATATGCTCCAGAAGAGCTGAGGTTTCTGGATTAATAACTGAGGCAGCATTGAGATTATTTGAACTTGCTCCTGAAACTCTATCTTCCTCCATATCATCTGAAGAGTCACTATCAAGTTTGAACCATTCATATAATAATTTTATTTATTGTTCTAAGCTAAAATATTATTATGTACATTGTTCTATATCCTTTTGTTCTATAGGACTATATTTTCAGTGATTTTTTTTTTTTACTGGAAGATACTTCAGAGCAGAGAGAACAAGATTCAATCTACTGAATAGCAACAATTCTCTGAAAAAAATGTGATTCTGGAAAGGTTACATTTAATAACAATATCACAACCCATGCCTGAAAACAGAAAAGAAGTAAGAAAATTCTGAGCCCACCATAGTAAAAACTGATAGGAATTTCTGTCAGAAAAACAGAAGAGCAACCATCAGAGTGAATGTGAGATGAACTTAGCCAGTCACTGCTGATTTTGAAGACAGAAGGAAAAGGCAAAACATAGATTGTCTTCTAAATCAGCACTAAAATTTGAACTTAGTAAGATCCATTTGGAACTTCTGACCTCCATAAATGTAAGATAAAGAATTTCTACTGTTTTAAGCTAGTAAGCATTTAGTATCTGTTAACAATGTCAGTAGCAAATCCAATGAATGGCTAACTCACAGTAGTACTGAAAGTCCACCTGCCTCTTTTAAATTTATACATGCTACTATTATGTGTTACAACTATTTAGCCTGTATTGTCCTGTTGTTTTGAAAGTCTTGTATATCTTGTCTCCAAATCACAATTGCCAATACCTAAGTAATATCAAAGACCTTGATGGGGACTGAGGTGTCTAAATTGTTACTGTCATTCTACACAGGTGTCAAACTCTGTGTTGTCTGGTTTTGTTCTGTTTTCCCCACTTCTGTTTCACCATCTTTGTTGGTTGACATTCACAGCCAAGTAGGCATTTTACTTTTGGAAAAACATCAATGATATCAAATAGAATAAAAATAAAATTCATAGTCATTTGTCAATATGTTATGTAGCCAAATCTGATGACCTTAAGAGATAGGTGCTAAAAGAAGACACATTGCTGAAAATATCAGTACTTGGGTGTATTAGTTTATCAGTTATGTGAAGAGAGGGTTAGTGATTTTATCATGTTCTCAGAAACACATACTGATCTTTGAGTGGAAGTTACAGCTTTAAGTCAAGTTTTCACAACCTGTAGTACTTGTTATATTTAGATATGTATAATTCATATTAGAAGCCAATGAACAGTTTCAAACCACTTAACATTAGGAAATATAGGTGATTGTTACAAGTTCATGATTTATACAAGTGCATAGTTGGTGGGGACCTTGTGGAATTTCCATGGAGGCTACATGTTCTTGGTGTCCAGATAACCACTGATACATTCCCAGCAAAATTTTAGGCTGAATATATCCAACAGAAAAAAAACCTCACTAATCCTGAGAGAACTATTCTACTTATTTGAGAGATTTACAACTCAGAAAGTTGATTCTTGTATAGAGTCAAAAGCTGCTTTTCAAAGGCATTTACAACTTACCTTGCTCTATGTGTAAGTTCTGTAATCACCTTTAATGTATTGAATTGATGACAAACATTTCATTAAATGCAGGTACTATAGATGTGCCAAGTGGTTTCCTGTAATTATGATAATTTTAGATGACAACTTGATACAATCTAAAATAACTTGGGAAAAGAGTCTTAGATAAAGATTGTCTACATTACATTGGCTTGAGGACATGTCTAATGAGGAGGGTGCTCCTGATTAGCTTGATTGATATAGGAAGACCTGCTCCCTGCAGGTTTACCCTCTGAGCAGAGGATACTGGATTGTCTGAGTGTATGTAGAAAGTGAGTTGAGCACTAGTATGTATGCATTAATTGATTGCTTTCTGCTCTTGACTATGGATATGGCTAGCTGTTGTTTAATTCCTACTGTCTTGACTTTCTTGCAATGATGAACTGTGCCCTGGGACCATGAACCTTTCTCCCTTAAGTTGCTTCTGTCAGCATATTTTATCACAGGAACAGGAACAAAAACTAAAATGGTGATTAATAAGTTATATGATTAACTTCCTAAATACTGCAGCAATTGTATTTCCAGGAGGTAAAAATAAACAGAATGATCTATCTCCCTGACTTTGTATAGGTGACTGATGAAGAGAGATGGAAATTCTGAAAAAAAACCTCGATCTTTATAGAATTGTTTCTATGCATTTCAACAATTGACTTAAGGCAAGTACATTCTCTGATTTCTGAGAACAGAGAAAGCTGTTTAAATTATCCACAGTTTGGCTCAAGGTTTGTTCCTATATTTGGAGTTCCATAGTACTTGGAAAGGTGGTTGAGATTAAGGGTGGTTTACATGACTATGTTTCAGGAGACTTTGTGAAGAGGCATACTTGTTAAGCTCCTTCTTTAATAAAATAAAACAAAACTAAACAAAAAATAGTCACACAGACAGTCCAAAACCTAACATGATTTTTAAGTGGGACATTATATGCATGTGCCATATCACTCCACATTGTCTTTTCATATTAACCCATAATTGTGAGTACTAAAGCCAAATCTCATTCCATGTTTCCAGATTTTCCTTTCAAATCTATCTCTCCATTTATGAATGAGAACACTTAGTATCACCATCTATATAAACACAAAAATACATATATATCATATATATCATATATATCATATATATCCAATATAACTTGTTTAACAAGTTTTTATTCTAGCATTTTCTTTTTTATTTTAGTCTTTTCATATGTATATTGTGTTGATACTTTTTCACCACCCTGGTCCTTTGCCCCACTTCCCACCTCCTTGTTCTTTCTGAATGGTATATTCATCTCTATAGTCACCTTTCGCCTGCTTTCACACCATGTGCTCTTACACCTCTCACACACTAATCCTCTTTTCCCTTCTTATGATCACCTTTCTAGTTCCATCAGCTATATCCACAGCATGTACACATGTACACACACACACACACACACACACACACACACACACACTCACACAAATCCTATAATCTAGGATTTCCTATGAGAGGAAACTTGAAACATTTAAGTTCCTGCTCAGCACTAATATATTCTGCTTCTAAAAATAAAATTTGGAAAATGTGTTTGTCTTTCCAACCACAACAAATCACCTCTGTGAGCATCTCCACAGAGTTGACTTCTTAAAGGAAACTATGATGTCGCATCACGTCAGAATGGCTTTACTGGGCTATTTGGATAACTCCTTCTTTGGAAAGAATCCCAATAAATCATCTGCAGAATTCCACCTGCCACAGGGAAAGGTAACTTTTTCTCTTTCCTGGCCCAGGCAGTTGGAAGCCACTGTCTGTTGTCTGTTTCCATGCACATGCAGCAGGAATGCACTGGCATGGAGCTTGTGGCTGCTGGTC
>PVIH01027912.1:0-16105 GCA_004025045.1 Sigmodon hispidus | reverse complement strand
AGAGAGAGAGAGAGAGAGAGAGAGAGAGAGAGAGAGAGAGAGAGAGAGAGAGAGAAAAGACACACACACACACACACACACACAGAGATCCTGACTTAGGCTTTTAGAACCTCAAACCCCACCCCCATGACATATGTCTCTTACTAATCTTTTCTAAAATAGTTCTACCAGCTAGGAACCAAACATTCAAATAAATGAGCCTGTGGGAGCCATTATCATTTAAACCACCACACTTGGCTACCAGTTCACCTAATCTAATCTAGGCAGATGCCCCCTAAGTAATGTTTTATTAAATGCCTGCATACCCCATACCTGATCAAGTTGACCTACAAATGTTCTGCTTCAAGTTCTCAGAACAAGCCATACTCTTCCTTGCTTTGGTCTTTTGCACATGGCTTTAGGCTTTGTTTGGTCTCCTGACTGGCTCTTTAGACTTCTAGCCTGGGTTAGGCCCCTTTCCTGTGATACCTCTGCCTCCATATCATAGCATACTTCTTCAGGCGCCATGATTTTCTGTTTACTTGTCTTGATTATATATGATGCTTGTTCACACAGCATCAAAAATGGCCTAATTGCTTGCATAACCCCCTGGAACAAATAGGTTTTTTTTTTTTTTTTTATGATTGAATGAACAGACTTAGTGGAGCAGATGAAAGAGTCTTAGGAGAGGGAGTATTTCATAAAAAAAAATCTAAATCTTGATTGAAGAATATCAATAGCAGAAACAACAAAAACATTTATTTTGGAATTAAGACATTTCAAAAGTCATTTTGAAAGCCAATGGTCATTTTCTAATACTTAAAATAATTATACTTATCCTGACTTAGTCTGGAGACATTCCTTTTTATCAGTACTGAGGAATTCTTTTTAACCTTTTAATTTTTATAAAACATTTTATTTACATTTATTTATTTATTTTGTGTGGTTTGGGGAGATAGAAGGCAACTTTTGAAAATGTGGGAAGGAGAAAGAGCTCTCTGTAAGGATTTCCAAAGCTTGCATTCACCTGGAATGTACCTGTCAATCATGCCCCTGGGTGTGGCGATGCAAACATGGGCCCACCCACCCCTTTAAAGAAAGGGCTCACACGAGTGCCCGCCCCTTTTTCCCTTTTCTCTCTGCTCCCTTCTGCCCCCTATCTCTGCTCCCCACTTTAATAAACTCTAGTGTGGTACTCCAGTGTTGAGATTCCATTCACACGACACGTGCAAAAAACTAACACTCTCTTCTCTCTGGAGTCTGAGTGAAGCCTCTTGCCAGATAAGAATCAGGAATTTCAAATTTGCTGCAAAGGTTGATGACACAGAGATAACACTCCTCAGTTGTTAGGCATAATTGTCAACTTGATACAACCAGGGGTGTAGGAACATCAACTGAGAAATTGTCTAGATCAGTCTGGCTGTGGACATGCCTATGGAGACATGGTCAGGATTGCTGACTGATGTAGGAGGGCCTAGCCCACTATAGGTGGTACCATCATCCCTTAGCAGGTGGTTGAGCTGATAAGAAGGCTAACTGGACAAGAGCCAGAGAGTGGGCCAGAGAGCATAGCGAGCAAGCAGCATGCCTCTGTGGCTTCTGCAGAGCCTCATTGAAATTCCTCAGCAAGCATTAAAGGTAAGGGCTTCAGAAACCCCCAGCATCTCATATGTGACCACTGTAAGGACCATGAAGTCATGCCATGCTCTCCGGTGTTTCAGCCTCTTCGCCAATGCCCCTCTGTCTCTTAACTTCCTACTTAAAAATGTCTTTTTAATAAACTCCACCTCTGCCTTACATTGGCTCATCTTAAATTTTTTTTTCCATGGGGAAAAAACCCCCCCAAATCCTAAGAATCTAGTTTTCAAAGATGAACTCCTCAGGCTGCAGGTGGCAGTGTGGAACTATGCCTCTACCCCTGGCAGTCCCGACAACTTGTGATGTAGAACACCTCTCATTTCTGATTTCCTTGTTTCCAAATGATGACATTTAACCGATTCTTTGTCTTCCCTGTAAGTTGGGTGTGAGCCCCAGAGTCTTGATTAAGTTTAACCCTTTCTGCAGACACTGCATAGTGGAGAGTTGGCCTCCACAGGACATGGTTGCAGGAAGCATCTAGGGATGCTAAGAGCAAGGTCTAATCTTCCTGCTGTACAGGGGCAGCAAATAATCAGAGGAGTGTTGCTCTGGTGACTCTCTAATATCCACTTACTGTCTTTTCACTTTGTAGTTTCAATATCTCTTAGATGCCTAAGCTTTTGTGGCCACTGCATGTCCAAAAATGATGATTTCCTAATTCTGGGTCCTGTTCTATTTGTTAGTTGGAATCCTGTTATTTTCTTTCCCTCAGATAGGGCTATTTGGTGTTCTGAATTATTATTATTATTGTTGTATTTTTGTTGAAGAAAAGTAAGCTGAATTCTAAATTCAGTCTCTTCAAAGTTTTCTGTTGCAAGAAAGTTTCCAGTGGGTGTTGGGTATTGCAACCAATGACAAGCATTGCCTTGATGCTTGCATTGCTGCATGAATGAGTCTCTGGCCAGCAAGAGCCCCATTAGCTGTTTTCTGTGACCTTTTCAAGAGTCTCATTAAACTTTGATCTGCTTTCTGGAGCAACAAAATGCTCCAAGCTCATCTTGTGAATTTCCTGTCCTCGATGTAAAATCAGCTTTCTCTGCAAAGATTTCCTTTCGGTGGGCACACCATATTCTAATCTGGTCAGTAGAGGTGCATGTTATAAACCTGGCTGCTAATGTTTACAGGTCTCCTGATTCTGAAGCTTCTAATTCAAAATGAATAAGGTTTTTTTTTTTTTTTTACTTTTCTTAAAAGATTATACACACGTCTCTTTCCCTCAGTGGGGAAAGAAATCTAGATTTCTAGTAATACCATACCTTTACATCATCAAAGCTTCTCTTATTATATTTAAATGCATGCACATGTGTGTGGAGGTCAGAAGACACACTTTGGGAGTTGGTTCTCTCCAACTGTGTGGGCTCTGGGGATTGACTGTGAGTGCCTCACTCAATGAGCCATCTCTCTCTGTATATAGCATTTTAATTCACTATGTGTAGTTAGAAATACTGGCTAGTTTTATGTCAACTTGACACAGGCTAAAGTCATCATAGAAAGGAGTCTCAACTGAGGAAATGCCTCCATGCGATCCAGCTGTAAGGCATTTTCTCAATTAGTGATCATTGTAGGAGGGCCTCCATGGTGGGTGATGCCGTCCCTGGTCTCTGCAAGGCTGAGCAAGCCAGTAAATAGCATACCTGCAGGCTCCTGCCCTGATTAAGTTCCTGTCCCTTTGTCTTTTGATGATGAACAACAATGTGGAAGTGTAAGCCTAAGAAACACTTTCTTCCAAAACTTGCTTTTTGGTCATGGTGTTTCATCACAGCAGTAGAAACCCTAACAAGACACATGCTAATGTTGCTCATAACTAATCTAATAAAGTTAAAAAATAAAGTTTACAGATGATGTTTTTTCCTTTAGATTATAGCTCATTAAGTAAGTGTGGCCCAGACATTGTGCTTTAGAGCTAGCCATCTTGATTCTTTCTTCTGTCTTATAAATGAGCATTCCTAAAGACTTATACCACTCCTCAGCAGTGCTCATTATACTTGAAAAAAAAAGTAGCATTTTTATTATGTAAATATTTGGTCACGGTGACTCTGTGGAAGTCACTTGTGAGGTAAGAAGAGGTCTTCCATATTCTCTGTCACTCTTCCCTTATTCTCTAGAGATAGAAATGTTCGTGGAACTTGGATTCTATTTTTTTCTTGTCCTGTGCCTAATTGAGCCCCTAGTTAACATGAGGAAGCTGACAATTTTTTAAGATGATGGCTTGGGGAAGCTTATGGACAGTGCAGATTTCTTCACCCACTTGGATTTTAGCTTGTCCATTTTAAGCATGGACTAAGGAGAGAGCGAGACATGAGCAAAAGAAGGGCGTGTTCCTTCCGGGTTGTTGAAACCTAGTCAAGAAGATGCTGGGTGGTGCTGTTCTCTCAGCACAGATGATTTTTGAGTACTTTTGAGATAGGAGGGAACAAAAGAAAAGTCAGATTTAGGAAAAGGAGATGAAAAAGTAGAAAAGGAGGGCTAAGAAGAGGAAGATTATCATGAGAGACACTGTGCTGGACTCTGTAACAATGTAACAGTCAATGCAACAATGTAACAATGTAACAGGCAACAATGTAACCATGTAACAATGTAACATCATCAATTCTCAGCACGTAAGTTACTTATGCTCTTATTTAGAAGAAACTAAAAGATCTGTATCAAGAACACCATTTTTGTGTGTGTGTGAAAGATTTTAGTCTATTCTTGGGGCTAAATTTAATAATCTATAAAATATAACATTTGCTACACTTGCTGGGGGTGTGGCTATAAGTGAGAGTGTTTGCTCAGCAAGCTCAAGGTCTTGGATTAAAATCACAGTGCCAAAACCAAAGTAAACATCTGCTAAGCAGGCTGTATCCTTTGGACAGAGGTAGGACCTTGCCTCTTCTTATTTTTTGTAGGGAAAGAATTATGGGTGCCAGCAATGTAAGCATCTCTCCTATTTCCCTATGGCCCTGAATTAGGGCCTTGTACATAGTAAGTGCTCAATAAATGTCTGCTGGATGAATCCACTTGATTACTTTTACAACCTGTTTTAGTCATCTAACCACATACTCATAGGGTTAGGGTTAGGGTTAGGGTATAATTAGGGTATAATTTTTATATGTAAGGAAATACAGATTGTAAATTTCATTCATGCTGAAATATATGTTCTTTTAGAGGAACAGGAAAATCAATCTTCTAATAATACAATAAGTGTTCAGTGTTGAGGTCATCTAAATCCTTTTTGTAGAGGAGGAACCTGATTAGATGTAGGTCAGACATGTGCAAGTCACACATTTAAAGACAAGTCTTCAGCCTAGGTTTTCTAATTCTTCTTTCTAGGTGTGTATTCCTTCTACCACACTCAAATTTGAGCCCAGCCAAGGACAGAGAGGAAGGCCCAAACGCTGTGCTCACAGAACCTTTCAAGTTGCTTTTAGATCCTGGTATGAAATCCCTTTTTGAGATGAGGATGGAGCCTATCAGTCACACATTTCAGGAAACAGATGAGACAATTCAGTAGACCCTAACAAACCCATTTTTTACACAGAGAATCGGATGCACAACAGTCTTCTCAAGAGACCAGAGAGATGCCACACTATTAGAGACTTTTTGTAGCAGTGACATAAAACCATCGGGATATCTGGGAGAGTCTCCAGTCCTTGGAGAAGGCAGACAGAACTGGTTCTGTGCTCATTTTTTGTTTTCAGTGTTTGTGATAAACACTCACATTCTTAATTATTTCCATTTGAGTTAAAGGCCAAGGACAAAGCTAATGATGTCACCAGAGTAGACACACAGAGAGTATTTGCTATCCTGGAGATCAGTCAATGGAAAATGTTGCTAGCCCATCACTCCCAGGATGATGAGCTCCCTGGGAGCTGAGAATTGTGTCAGTTGCCCACCAAGGGTGACAGTTTAAAAACAATGGACTGAAAAACATCGTAAATCTGAAAAACAATGAAGTGCCTTGTGTCAGGTTCAGTGATTGATGGCACCAGTGCCTAGAAAGTGAGGAAATTCCTACTATTTTAGCATTCCAAATGTTTCTCGCAATGATTCATTAAAAGCCATATAAATATAAAAGCATCTCTATGTATAGATACACACATGCATTATTCATACTGTTCTCTATGTTTAAAATGCTTAGGAGCTGAAACTTGCTTGGGAATGTTCAGTCAAGCAAAGTCATTCCTATCGCAATATGCAGTTAGTGTTGGTAGCTCAGACTGACTTCTGCATTCTTCCCCCCCCATGTAATTAAAGGTGAAGGGCGAGCAGGGGAGAGACAGTTGAACTCAGGAGAGTCACCTGTGGCTGTATGGGCTCTGCACTGCACAGCATGGACACAGTATGAATGCTGTCCCTACTCCCTGCAAAGTGGTGCTATGTGGCTGCCAGGCCTGCATTGTGGCTGTATGGGAGTCTGGGCTTTGGAAGTGTCAGGTTAGTTATGACTTCTTAATAGCTTCAAATGTCATGGCTTAAAGTGACAGCACAGGCTGGCCGTGATGATGCTTATCATGTTTATGTGATTCCAGCATTATGGAAGGTAGAGGTAGAAAGGTCAGGAATTCACATTATCCTTGGCTAAATATTGAATTCAAGGCTAGCCTGGGCTACATGAGACCCTATCACAAAACAAAACAAACTGCAGCTACTTACTATGTTCCTGGTATCTCAAGTTCCATCCCTACGTGCCCACAGTCTACTCATAAAATCTCTTTTATTTACCCTTTCTAGGGAGATACAGATATCTCCCCCTCAATCATCCTTGTTACTTAGTCTCTCTGGGCTGCGGATTATAGTATAGTTATCCTTTATTTTACAGCTAATATCCACTTATGAATGACTACATACCATGCTTTTTTTTTTTTTTTTTTTTGGTCTGGGTTACATTGATTGGGGTGATATTTTCCAGTTTCACCCATTTGCCTTAATGTTTCATGATGTCATTGTTTTTAACAGCTGAATAATATTTTTCTGTGTAAATGTACCACAGTTGCTTTATCCATTCCTCAGTTGAAGGACATCTAGGTTGTTTCTAGGTTCTGGATCTTACATAGAAAGCTGCTATGAACATAGTTGAGCAAATGTCCTTGTGGTATAATTGAGCTTCCTTTGAGTATGTGTCCAAGAGTGGTATCACTGGGTCTTGAAGCAGATTGATTGCCAATTTTCTGAGGAACTGCCATATGGACTTAACTTTAAGTTTTTGAAGAGAGAAATTGGAGAAGATTTCAGAAGGTGGAAAGATCTCCCATGCTCATGAATAAGCACACCAGCAATGGAGGAGTGAGTGTTCCCCTTGCTCCACATCCTCTCCAGCATAGGCTGTCACTTGTGTTTTTGATCTTGGCCATTCTGACAGGTATAAGATGAGATCTCAGAGTTGTTTTGATTTGCATTTCCCTGATGACTAAGGATGCTGAAAATTACTTTAAGTGTTTTTCAGTCATTTGAGATTCCTCTATTGAGAATTCTGTTTAGATCTGCACCCAATTTTTAAATTGGATTATTTAGTTAGTTTCTTGAGTTTTTTATTATTTTGGAAATCAGAACTATGTCAAATATGGGGTTGGTGAAGATTTTTTCCCATTCTGTGTGCTGTCATCTTATTTACTGTGTCCTTTGCTTTACAGAAACTTTTCAGTTTCATGTGGCCCCATTCATTAATTTTAGAGTCAATGCTGTTGGTGTCCTGTTCAGGAAGTTGTCTCCTGTGCCCATCCATTCAAGGCTGTTTCTCACTTTGTCTTCTATCAGGTTCAATGTATCTTCTATTGTACAGGATTGTTTTAGCTAGCCTAGGTTTTTGGTTTTTCTATATAAAGTTACATATTGGTCTTTCGAGGTCTGTAAAGAATTGTGTTGGGATTTTTGAGGGGGGTTGCATTGAATCTGTAGATTGCTTTTGTTAAGGTGGCCATTTTTACTATGTTGACACTGCAGATTCACGAGCTGGGAGATCTTTCCATCTTCTGATATCTTCTCTAGTTTCTTTCTTCAAAAACTTAAAGTTATTGTTATGTAGATCTTTCACTTGCTTGGTTAGAGTTACACCAAGATATTTTATATTATTTGAGGCTATTGTGAAGGGTATTGTTCCTCTGATTTCCTTCTCAGTCTATCATTTGTATATAGGAGGGCTACTGGGTTTTTTTTTTTTTTTTTTGAGTTAATTTTGCATCCAGCCACTTGACTAAAGGTGTTTATCAACTGTAAGAGTTCTCTGGTATAGCAAACTGATTGCTAATATCAAATTAAATGCAGAGAAACTCAAAGCAATTTCATTAAAATCAGGAACAAGACAAGGTTGTCCACTCCATATCTATTTAATGTAACTCAAGGTTCTAGCTAGAGCAATAAAACAAGAAAAAAAGACCAAGGGGATACAAACCAGAAAGATCATTATGTGTAGATGATATGATATTACATATAAATGACTCTAAAAATCCTAACAAGATGTTTTTGCACCAATAGAGCACCATTTGGTGGAGTCTGCTGTCCTGGTGTCTCTGAAGATCATGCCAAAGCTGCCTCTTTTCCTGACTCATGTTCCTTCTTTACACCTGTGAATCCCACTCTGCTTTTCTGTGTGTTCCTGTCACTGCAACCAAAATTCCCTCCATCACTTTTTACTCACCTCTGAGACTTGCCCAACATCCAGACCTGGGGCTCCTCTCTTATCTCTTCAGTGATAAGGTGACTGTGTTATCCATTGCTTAAACTGAGATACCACTGTCTAAGCAGGAGAAAATGCCAAGACCACAGTAGCAAACCAAGATGGTACCCTCCTCTGAATCTCCCTCAGTCCCACATTTCCAATCCTTTATAGGTTCTATTTGTTGAAGTTTTTTTTTTGATGAATTTGCCAGTTTTCTATGACAGACTTGAAAACCCTGGGTCATTTCTGAACGTTTCTGGCTCAGCTCAGCTGGTGTTGGTTATGGGCCCATTCAATCAGCTAACAGTGGTTTTTTTTTTTTTTTTCTTTTTCTTCAGTCTTTCCCTTCCATTATCCTTGCTGATATCTTAGTTTCTGCCTTAGTTTCTTCACGCTGGGGCTGTTCTCATACCTTGAATCCAATCCCGCTTTACAATTGTAGCTTCCGCTTCTCCCACAGCCCTCTTGGCTCCTGTCCTGTGTGGAACCACTTGGCTCCAAAGAGTTTGATTATGATGATTAAGTTGTGATGTCTTTGAGTTTATTCTGCTTATAGTTCAGTGGCCTCTAAAGAAGATAGATGCTTTATTTTCATCAAACCCTTGGGAGCTCGGGGCTACTATTTGTTTGAATATTCTTTCTTCATTCTTGTCTTCTGAGGACTCTATTGTATATGTTGACCATTTGATCAGTTTTATTGCACTCTGGATTTCACCAGTTTTTCTATTTCTCTTCTTCAGACTAAATAATCCCAATTGATATCTATCACTTCAAGGTCATGGCTTTTTTGTTTCTTCCATCTTGAATAACTATGAGTCTTTTGCTTCAACACAGAAATTTTCATTTTGCTCTTTTTAGTATGTCTTTTTTGTTTGTTTTTGAGATAGGGTCTTTATTGCATCAATTCTTGTTGGTATTTAATGAAAACTCAGACATTAGGGAAAAGCTGGACTATCAGAGAAAGAAAACAGACCACAGTCAATTCTCACTCAGCTAACTTTTTAGGCTGAACAGGGTAAAAGCTACCTTCCAGAGTCCTCCTCCTAGCAGGTTGCTTCTACAGAATGCCTGAATGTCTGCCTACATCTGCCTTAAATAGCTTCCCCATCCAGCTGCATCGTAATCCTGGAGTTAGAATTAAAGGTGTGAGCTACTACTGTTTGGTTGTTAGGCCTTGAACTCACAGATATCCAGAAAGATCTCTGTCTCCAGAGTGATGGGATTACCACTTTCTGACCCTCATGGCTTGACCCTGGGGTATTCTGTTCTCTGATAGTCCAGGCTAATTCAATTAAATATAATTAAATATATCACCATAGGTCTTACTATATAGCTCTGGATGTCTTGAAACATAGATATGTAGATCAGATAGATCTTAAACGCAAAGAGATGCCTCTGTCTCCCAAGCGCTGGGGTTAAAGGCCCATTTTGTTCTTTTTATAGTATCCTTATTATGTTCTCTACTTGGTAAAACATTTTCTGTTTTTTTCTTTAGACTTAGGCTTCTTTAGTTCTTTCAATTCCTTTAAAATAGTTAATTTAAAGCTTCTGTAAGTCCCACCTTTGATCTTCCTCAGGGATAATTTATGTTGTGTGCTCTTTGCCCATTCTGACCTGTCTGTTTGCACATCTCATCGCATCTCGTTAAAGGTGGACACTTACCTTAACTCAGTTTGGCAGTTGTGAAGATCCAGTCCCTGCTCCCAGCTTTCTGATTTGTAGCTGCTGTTTGTTGATTTTTCTGGGATGGGTTCTGTCACGGGGATTTTTCATTTGCACTGGCATTGAAGCCTCTATCCAGTTAGTGGGGTGTACAGCTCATTTGGACAGCCATGCACTCACAGCCCAGCCTCTGTTGAGGAGTTGAGGGTACCCCTGTGTATTGGGAGATGTCTCCGGAGCTCTGGGGGACAGTTTACAATACTCTATTAACCTTTATGTCCTACTTTCCCAGAGACTTATGGTCACTAGCAGGTGAGAAATATACATAGCTCTGCACATGGCCTCCTACACACCCAGGCATAGTTCTGAAGTTTTTGAAAAGTACCCCATGGATTTTCCCAGCATTCCATCTTAAGCTTTTGGTCAGTTTCTCATTTGTCACAACTGTTATTAACCCTTCTGGCAGCTGTAATGTTAAACAATTTCCATTGATTGTTTTCAACCCGTGCTCTGGGGGAGAAAAGGTTGAAGGAAGCTGAGTGAGTAAAGACGAGCCTGGCAGTTTTCAGGGGTGAGTTTGCAAACAAAGAGGAAGATGGGGCCTCAGACAACCCTAAACATAATCTGTTCCCTCTGGTGGTTACAAAGACCCTGGTTTTCATGGCCAATGTGGTGGCCAGGGTTAGCAGGCTGAGAGTAAGGCAGGATAAGATGCTACAAAGCTCTACGTTTATCTGGAGTGCTATAAAAAACTGTGCTTCTTAGATTATTACCAGACATTGTCTAATTTTTAGAGGGTATAAAAGCTGATTTTTGACCCCCCAAATAAAAACAAAAACAGCCTGGTATTCTCATTGCTTTTCATGTTATGAGTATATTTCAGAGGTCCTGGCTCAGCTTGGAATATAGAACCTCTGTGCGGACGACTTAGATATTCTCTTTCTACCTAATGGAATCTGATTCATTAACGTCTTTCCAAATGGTTCTTTGACTATAGCAGCTTCTTTCTACAAAACTTACATGTCACTTATGCCAGTGTTCTGTTAAAAAAAATCTACAGAGCTCTCTGTACAGATCTAGAGAGTGCTCACACTCTGAATTTTAAATGTGTCCTGAGGAAGTACGATATTTAATGGTCAAGGGACCAGACTTTAACCCATTCTCCAATCTAAGTGACACTCAAAATATTATGACACATCAATTTATGTTGCACATGTGGTTACTGTTATCATTATTGTTACTATTTTTTGTTCATATAAGTCATATTCCCCATCCCATAATAAAAACTCATTACATTAGAATAACCTTCCTCTGAATTCCCAAAGCCTTCACTATTGCAGTCAGCTCTGTACAGGTTTACAGAAGGAAATGTGTGTGTGTGTGTGTTGGTGTATGTGTGCCTGTGTGTGTGTGAGTGTGTGTGTGTGTGTACATGCCTGTGTGTGTGTACATGTGTGTGTATGTGTGTGTACCTAAAAGCATTGTTTTCATCTGTAAATAAGCTCTCAGTTCCAAACTTTTGGAATTTGCAAATTCATTAGTAAATTGAAACTTGTCTGCAATGGTGTTCTTAATGGTTTGGACCTAGAACAGACATCACCTCAGCAGTTTCACAAATTGGTTTTTCTTTTTTTGAAAAGCGCTAACTCATAAGACTCTAGTAAAGTATATAAATGAAGACACTTCTGTCTCAGATGCTCTAAGAAATGGGAGGAATCATGGTGTTAATTTCTTATTTCTTGGAGACAGCGGCCTTAGTTGAATGAAATTCCCGCAGCCTTGTCACCATTCATTTCTGTGGCCTGAGAGCTGATGGCTACAGACTTTCTCTGTCCTATGGCCATTTGCCTTCCGTCTTCAGGACAGGTGAAGGCTGTCAGGTCCTGTGAATCTGGCTCACATAGAGATTCTGATGTGATCCCTGATCTCAGATGGTCACTATGGTCTTGCTGGAATGTGAGGTGGCTTCCTGCGTGGTGAGATAACATTTTTCTTGCTCAGAGAAACTGTCAGATGTTAAAGGAATCCTGTGGGAGAGGATAATATGGCAGGATGTGGCTGTGTGGGCACCAGTCCAGTTCATTGCCAGAGAGAATTAGATGGGTGATTTGTGAGCTCAGCAAGTCTTTGGAAAAATTCAGTTAATTGGCCCTGATGAAGAGTTTATTGAAATCAGTGAAGTAATAGGTTCTCTCTCACTGCACTGTGTTGGTAGATACTCATTTGGGCTTATTTAAGAAGACCATGGTGAAAAAAAGAACCATATTTCTAATGTCACATATGCTTATTAGATATCATGGACCTTGCCTCTGACATTCAGGAAATGGGGAACAGTGCCATATGGAGTTTGGTAATAACAAATAACTCTAAAAACTGAAAGCTCTGTCTTAGTATAACAGATAATCCTCTTAAACTATAGCCTGAAGCCTCATAATAAATATACACACCAAGAAAAACATCACCACAGTGAAAGGTAGTGAACATTCACTCCTTCTTTTAGGTGTTGGGGTCAAACCCAGGGTCTTGCTTACAGGCAAGTGCTCGCCTACTGAGCTAAGTTCCTAACCCCACCAGCCCTGTCTCTTCCCTCCTCCACTGTCCACCCCTCCCTCTTCTGTGATTCTCTTTCTCTCTCCCTGTCTCTGTCTCTTTCTTTCAATTCTGTATTCGAGAGAAAACATGACATTTGTTTGCACCCTGTGCTGGTTAGCTTTTGCCAACTTCAGCATAGAGAACATATGTTCACTTTCCCCTCTGAGAACTTGTCTGACCTGAACCTGTGCACAAGGGTCTGTGTGGGCTTCTTCAGTCTCGCATGTGTATCAGGTCTGTTGTGTCGGGAAGACACTGTTTTAGTGTTATCCGTCCCCTCTGGCTCTTAGAGCCTTTTTTCCTCTTCTTTCCCATGGCTTTTCCTGAGCCCTGAGGGGAGGGGCTTGGTGAAGACATCCCAGTAAGACTGAGTGTTCTAAGGTCTCTCACTCTCTACACTGTCCAGTGTAGGTTCCCTTCTATTGAAAGAAGAAGCTTCTCTGATGGTGGCTGAGTGAAGCATTGGTTTATGATACAGTGGAATGCCATTAGGAGTCATTTCATTGCTATTTTCTTTAGCAGAACAGTATTTATTTTTTCTCTAGGCCATGGTCTACGTAGTCTCTGGTTCTCAGTCACCTGAGCAGTATCAGTCAGGAGTTCCATGAAACAGAGTGGGCCTTAAATCCAAACACAGAGTGGTTGGTTACTCTTGTGATTGATGTGGGAGGTTCAGCCCACTAGGGGTGGTGCCAGCTCTTGGAAGATGGTATGAGTTGTATCAAAAAGCAAGTAAGCCATGGAGAGCAAGCCAGTCTTGCTTCAGTTCCTGCCTTCAGGTTCCTGTTCTAAGTTCCTGTCCTATCTTCCTTCGATGATTATAATCCAAATAAATCTTTTCTTCCCAAAGTTGCCTTGGGTCATGGTATTTCATCACAGCAACAGAGAACTGAAACCCTTTCCACTACTCTCTTGCCTACCTCTCCATTTAGACCCCTTTCTCTTTGCACATAGCTCCCCTTCAGCTGTCATGTCACACAAACACATTCAAGTCTACATTTTATATCTGAAGGAAAAATATTCTATGTATCTTTTTGAGTCTGACGTTTTCTTCGGTGTCTTCTTTGTTTCCATTATGGAGTATGGGCCCCTTTCCCCTTGGTAGTCAGAAGGAATCATCTATATAGTGTAGCAGATCTTCCTTTCACTGCCAAAACAGAGACAAGAGCCATTCAGTTCAAAGTGATTGGGTGACAGTCTTGATTTCCAGTTCCATGGAATCATCATCGTGTCTCCAATGATAATGTATATTCCATCCTCTGGGACTAAGACTTATTAGGCCAGCATAGTATAAGATTATAGAAACAGGAAACAAATATGTGGCTAGAAGATGTATTAATTTTCTATTGCTGTGATAAAACACCATGACTAAAACTTATAAAAGGAAGATTTTAATTGAGTTTATTGTTGCAGAGGGTGAGAGTCCATGATGATATCACAAAGGTATTGTGACGGAAAAGCTGTGAGCTCATACTTCGATTCTCAAGCAAGAGTCAGAGAACACACCAGGGCTGGCACAAGTCATTTGAAATCTCAAACCTACTCCTAGTGCCACACTTCCCACAGGACCATTGCTCCTAATCCTTCCCAAACAGTTCCACCAACTGAGGACCAAGTATTTAAACATAGGAATCCATATTGGCTGGTCTCATTCAAATCACCACTGAAGGCCAGCAAGTCTAATAAATGTTGTTATTTCCATTTTCCCTCTTTTATACCTCAACTCATGATTTCTAGTTATTGGGGAAATAACATAAGTTTAGATGCTAATTCAGAGCATGCACAGCATTCTGAAGAGATTTCCCAAGCTCTCTCTACTGTTCTAGCTGGTACTGGCCATTCTACAGTGCTAGCAGATTAGTTCCTGTAGGGTGGTGGGAGTATGGTAAGGCCAGAGAATTTCATGAAAATGAGCCTACGCTGTAGTTGTTTTGCTCTGAGTAGTTTTCTTGATGACAAGCAATGTTGTGAATGGAGTTTTACAATACTAAATAGGGGTTTTGTATGACCTTGAAGGTAGTTTTGGAAGAAGTATTGGGTCAGGAAAGCAAATTCACATTTAGAGATGACAGTTTCAATAATGACAAAATTATGTTCCTTTCTTAACACACACAATGTAGTAATTTCATACTGCTAAGTGAGACTTTATGTGGAGCAATTTAAAAATTGCTGTTCTAGAGGCTATGAAGCCCAAGATGAAAGTGCCAGTTGATTTGGTGTCTAATAAGAGCTTGCTCTTTATAAACAGTCATCACTATGTGTACCCACATAGTGAGAGAGAAAATTAGACTCAATGTGTCTTTTATAAAGGCATTAATCATATTCTAAAAGTCCTCCTTCTAAAGACTAATGTTTTATTTATTCTTTGAGAATTTCATATATACATATAATTTATTTTGATCATATTTATCTCCTTTATACACTTAGTGGTGTTCCTTTTCTCCTCAAACTATACATTTTGTGTTTTCATTATAGAGTTGCATAAGAGTGGCAACTAATAGCCACATAACACCGTCATTACTAGACTGTCTTGAAATCTCCTCTGATAGTGCCATTAATCCAAAACTCATCAGACCCAGCTAAGGCCTTATTTTATGTAGACCAGAAGAATACATACAATAGGTTATTATATTTAATACTTATATATTATATACATTATAATTATATCATTGTCTTTATTATCATATTATATAAAATAAAATGTATGTATAAAAAATATAGGCAATATTTATATGTTATAAATAAAATATGTTTATATGTATTATAGGCTCTGTGTGGTGGGTCACTAAATGATGACAGGTGAGAAGCCGATAAAATTAAGAGTGTTACTCTGAGAGATAAGGTAGTCATTTAAAGTTAAGAAATAAATTCGTTTTTTCAAAACATATCTCCCTGATGAATTGTTTTTTTTCTTTTTCTTTCTTTTCCTTCTTTATTTTGTATTTAACAAAAAACCAGTTACATAAATTTAAAATGAGGAAAAATTAACAATAACTATAAAGAGGATAAGAATCATAAGCATGGCTTATCAACGGTGGTAATGCAAATAAGATTGCAACACATATATTTACTTTGTGTTCAGCTTTCCCTCTGAAATTTTTTTTCCATCCCTGTATATCCTTATTCAAGGTCCCTTCCCCCTCCCACTACATCTTGTCATTTTTCTTCTCCGCAACTCCCCATCCCCTCCCTGGGCAGGGAGCAGACAGTCCTATGGTCCCACTGACCCAATAATGCTTGGATCAGTCTCCACTCCTGGCCAAATCCAGTTTTGTCCCCCCTCCCCCAAGAGTAAGTCAGGTGTTCCTATAGTTGGAGTGGGGTTTGAAGGGTCAGTCCAGGGTGCTTCTGATCCCAGGCTGTTCAGTGGTTATGGTTTGCCGCTTGGGCATGTTTGACTTTTTTTCTTGTTTGTTTGTTTAGAGACCACTAGTGAGTGAGTACATCCCCTGCTTATCTCTCTGAGATTGTGATACCTCACTCAGGAGGATATTCTCCAAATCCATCCATTTGCCTGCGAATTTGAGGATATCATTTTTTCTTACTGCTGAGTAGTATTCCATTGTGTAGATGTACCACAGTTTGTTAATCCATTCT
>PVIH01027911.1:0-16106 GCA_004025045.1 Sigmodon hispidus | reverse complement strand
CCCTGCTTATCTCTCTGAGTTTGTGATACTTCACTCAGGAGGATATTCTCCAAATCCATCCATTTGCCTGTGAATTTTAGGATATCATTTTTTCTTACTGCTGAGTAGTATTCCATTGTGTAGATGTACCACAGTTTGTTAATCCATTCTTCAGTTGAGGGACATCTAGGTTGTTTCCAGGTTCTTGCTATTACAAATACTGCTGCTATGAACATAGTTGAGCTAATACCTTTGGAGTGTGCATGTGCCTCTTTAGGGTATACACCCAGAAGTGGTATTGCTGGGTCCTTGGAGAGATTGATTCTCAATTTTCTGAGAAACCTCTATATTGTATTCCAAAGTGGCTGAACAAGCTTACAATCCCACCGGAGGAGTGAGAACACTCCTCCTTTACTTGTAATGTTGGTATAAATCTTTTCCCATTCTGTAGGCTATCATTTTGTACTATTGACAGTGTCCTTGGCTTTACAGAAGCTTCTTAACTTCATGAGGACCCACTTTTTGATTGTTGGTCTTAGTGTGTGGGCCAATGGTGTTATATTTATGTAGTGGTTGTCTGTGCCAATTTGTAGAAGTGTATTTCCCACTTTCAATTCTATCAAGATTAAAGTGGCTGGGTTTATGTTGAGGTCTCTGGTGCACTTGTATTTGAGTTTCCTGCAGGGTGACAGGCTCAGATCTTTTTGCATTTTTCTACACACTTTCATCCTGCTATGCCAAAACAATTTGTTAAATATACTATGTTTTTTACATCGAGTATTTAGGGCCTCTTTGTCAAAGGTCAGTTGTTCATCGCTTTTTGGGTTAATGGCCAGATGCTCAATTCTATTCCATTGATCCACAAGTCTGTTTGTATGCCAGTAGCAGGCTGTTTTTATTACTCTATCTCTATAATATATCTTGAAGTCAGTGTTTGTGATACCTCCTGAGGTACTTTTGTTAAGTATTTTTTTTTTGTAAATTACAGCTTTTCTGTTACTCTGAATAAAAATGAGTATTGATCATTCAAGTTCCAAAAAATACTGTGTTGGGATTTTGATGTGCAGTGTGTTGAATCTGTGGATTGCATTTGGAAAAATTGCCATTTGTACTATGTTGATCCTACCAATTCAGGAACATGGGAGAGCTTTTTATTTTCTGATATCCTGTTAAATTTCTTTCTCCAGTGATTTAAAATTTTTGTTGAATACGTCTTTTTCCTTTTTGATCATAGTTACTCCAAGGTATTTAAAACTATTTCCAGCTATTATGAAAGATAATGTTTCCCTTATTTCTCTTTCAGCTATTTTATATTTAGTTTATAGAAGGACTACTGACTTCTTTGAGTTAGTCTTGTATACTGGTCCAGTACTGAATGTGTTGGTCAGCCATAGCAATTCTTTCGAATAATTTTGTGGGTCACTTATGCATACAATCATATAATCTGCAAATAGAGATATTTTCAGTTCTATCCTCTTAATCTCCTTTCATTCTCTTAGTGCTTTGGCTAAAACTTTGTGAACTACATTGAATAGATAATGGGAGAGAGGACATCCTTGTCTAATTCTTGATTGAAGTTTGATTGCTTTGTGTTTTTGTACTTTAAGTTTGATATTGGCTGTCGGCTTCTTGTAAATCTCCTTTATTTTACTTAGGTATACTCTCTGTATTCCTGATCTCTCCATTGCTTTAATCATAAAGGAGTGTTGTATTTTGTCAAAAGCTTTTTAAGCATCTAAATATATTACCATTTGCACCTCTTCCTTTATATTTATATATATATATATATATATATATATATATATATATATATATAATGGACAACGTTTAGGTTTTTCATATGTTAAAGCAGTCTTGAACTTCTGGGTGAACTACTTGGTCGTGATGGAATATACTTTTCATATGTTGTTGCATACGGTTTGCTAAAATTTTGTTGAGATTTTTAGCATCAATATTCATGTGGGAGATTGGTGTGTATTTCTCCTCCTTTGTTGTGTCTTTGAGTGGCTTGAGTTAGGGTAATTGTGTCCTCATATAATGAATTTGGCAATATTCCTTCATTTTCTACTTTGTAAAATATTTTGAGGAGTAATGATAGTAATTCTAATTTGACTGTATGGTAGATTTCCACACTGAAACCATCTGGACCAAGGATTTTATTTTTGGTGAGGCTTTTAATGAAAGCTTCCATTTCCTTAAGGGTTATAGGCCAGTTTAAGTAATTAATCTGATCTTCATTTACTTTGGTAGATGATATTTGTAAAGAAAGCTGTACAATTCTTATAGAAAATCCATTTTTTTGGAATACAGATTTTCAAAGTATGCTCTGATAATTCTATGAATTTCCTGGGTGTCTGTTGTTATGTCCCCATTTACATTTCTGATTTTGTTGATTTGGATATTCTTTCTCTCTGCTTTTTGATTAGGATGGCTAAGGACTTATCTATTCTGTTGAGTTTCTGAAAGGACCAACATTTCATTCATGGATTCTTTATAATGTTCTTTTTGTTTCAATTGCTTTGATTTCAGTTATAAGTTTGATTATTTCCTGCTGTCTACTCCTTCTAGGTGAGTTTGCTTCTAATTGTTCTAAGGCTTTCAGCTGAACTATTAGGTCTCTAGTGTGGGATTTCTTGGGTTTTCACCTAGGCATCTAGAGCAATGAATTTTCCTCCTAAGACTGCTTTCATTGTATCCAAGTTTGCATATGTTGTGGTTTCTTTTTGATTAAATTCTAGGAAGACTTTGATTTCTATCTGAATTTCTTCCTTGACTAAGAGATGGTTCAGCTGATTGATATTTAGTTTCCATGTGTTGTTACACTTTCTTTGAGTAGTGAAATTGTTGAACTTTAACTTTAGGCCCTGATAGTCTAATATATTGCAGGGGATTTTTTTTTTATTTTTTTTATTTTTGTATCTTTTGAAATTTGCTTTTTTAGCAGTTATGTGGTAAATTTTGGAGAAAGTGCCTCGAGGAGAAGAGAAATATATATATACCTTCGCGTTGGCAGTGAAGCTTCTGTAGATATTTATTAAATCCATTTGCATCATAATCTCTTTTAGACTCTTTATTTCTCTGTTGAGTGTCTGTCTCGTTGATCTGTCCTGTGGCATTTGATTCTCCCACTTTTACAGTTTGAGAATTAATGTGGGATTTGAGCTTTAGCAGTGTGTTTTTTTGTTTGTTTGTTGTTTGTTATTACTTAGGTATGTTCCCTTGTATTATTGGCATAAATATTAAGGATGGAAATCTCCTCTTGACCAATATTTCCTATGATGAATATGTAATGACCATCTTGGTCCCTTTTAATTGCTTTTAGCTTAAAGTCTACTTTGTTAAATGTTAGTATGGCAACCCCAGATTTTTTCTTAGGACCATTTTACTGTAAAATCTTTCTTTCCAAACCTCAGCTAGTGCCTGTCTTTTTGGTTGAGGTATGTTTCTTGTAGGTAACAGAAGTATGGCTTTTGTTGATGTATCCATTCTATTAGTGTGTGTCAATTTATAGGAGAGTGGAGTTTGTTGATATTAACAGATGTTAGTGACCACTGATTGATATTTCCGGCCATTTTTGTTGATAACATTTTTGTATTTCCTTTTTCTGGAATATTCTTCTGTTGTGTTATGGATTGTTTGTGGTTTTATAGCTGTATCTGTGGTCCTTAATTTGGAGATTTCCCTCTAATGCATTCTGTAGTGCTGGAATGGTAGATTGATATTGTTTCAGTCAGACTTTATAATGAAATATCTTGTTTACTCCATCCATGGTGATTGATTGTTTTGCAGGATATAGTAATCAATTATGGCAGGCATGTTCTTTTAGCGTCTGTATAACTTCTGACCAAGCCCTTCTACCTTTCATTGTTTCCACTGTATAGTCAGGTGTTATTCTGGTAGTTATGCCTTTATACTTAAGTTGACAATTTTCTCCTGCAACTCTCAAATTTCTTTATTCAGTATGTTTTGTTGCTTGACTATTATGTGGTGTACTAACTTTTTGGGGGGATCATATCAATTTGGTGTTCTGTAAGTTTCTTATATTTTTATAAGCATTTCCTTCTTAAGTTAGGAATATTTTCTTCTATGATTTTATTGAAAACCTTATCTGTGCCTTTGAGACAACATTCTTTTCCTTCTTCTATTACTATTATTCTCAAGTTAGGAATTTTAATTTTGCCCCAGATTTCATGAACATTTTGTGTTATGGCTTTTTTGGTTTTAGTATTTGTTTTGACTGATATATCTATTTGAGCTACTGATTCTTCCACTTCAGAGATTCTATCTTCTATCTCTTGAACTCTGTTATGCTTGTATCTTTGGTTCCAGCTTTTTTCTTCAGGTTTTCTATTTCTGTCTTTGCCTTATTTTGTGCCTTTTTTATTGCTTCTATTTCAATTTTTAGTTCCTGTCATGTGTCTTTAATTTCTTTGTATACCTTTTCATGGTTTTCGTTCAAGGGTTTGCTCATCTCTTCCAATTTTTTGTTAGTATTTTCTTCTATTTCTTTAAGGAAAATTTTCATATCTTCTTTCAGAGCTTCAAAGATCTGAAAGGTATTTTTGGTGTTGTTTCCTTCTCTTTCCTCTTTATTGCTCAGTTTAGGTCCTTTAGTTGTAGGCCTGCACTTTCTTCTGGAGTTACCTTGTTCTTTATATTATTATATATATTTTGGAACTGACATCTGCCCATTTCCTCAATGGTTCATGATTAGGTGGCACCAGGTCAGTTGTGGCAAGGGTGCGTGTGTATTTCTTTTCAACTCTGAGCAAGGGTCTGCACAATCCCTAACTCTACTCTGTGCAGGAAAATGAATTTCAGGGTATTAGTCCTCTGTTTGATAAGTTGGAGGCTGGATGTTCTTTCAAGATCCATTTTCTTAGTAACAGCTGGGAGGGGGGAACCTGACAGCCAAAGTTTATGTCTGTCTGCTATGGAGTGTGTGGGGATATGCACCACTGACATCTCCTGGTCCAAATGTTAAGTTTTGGGGAGCTGAAAATAAACTATAAATGCTTTTCCAATTTGTATCCCCTTAATCTCTTTTGGATCCCTTATTGCTTTAGCTAAAACTTCAAGAACTATATTGAATAGATAAGGGATAGAGGACATAATTGTCTAGTTGCTGATTTTAGTGGGATTACTTTAAGTTTTTGTACAGTAAGTTTGATACTGACTGTAGGTAAATCACCTTTATTATATTTAGGTAATCTACCTGTATTCCGATCTTTCCAGGGATTTAATCATAAGGGAGTGTTGAATTTTATCAAAGGCTTTTTCAACACCAAAGGATATGATCATGTGGTTTTGTTTCTTTAGTTTGTTTTTTTATTCTTCTTCCTCTTTCTTTATTTTTTATTTATCAAAAAAAAACAGTAAAATGAATTTAAAATGTTGAAAAGTTAACAATAACATAAAAATCATAAGCATGACTTATCAAGGGTGATAATGCAAGTAAGATTGCTACACATATATTTACTTTGTGTTCAGCTTTCCCTCTTAATTTTTTTTCCCTCCCTGTATATCCTTATTCAAGGTCCGTTACCCCTCCCACCACATGAGGTCATTTTTCTTCTCTGCAACTCTCCATCCCCAACCTGGGCAGGGGCTAGACAGTCCTATGGTCCCACTGACCCAATAATATTTGGATCAGTCTCCACAATGGCCAAATTCAGTTTTGTCCATCCTCCCACAGGAGTGAGTCAGGTGTTCCGATAGTTGGACTGGGGTCCAAATGCAAAGTCCAGGGTGTTTCTGATCACAAACTGTTCAGTGGTTGTGGTTTGCAGCTTGGGCATGCTTAGTTTTTTTTTTTTTTTTCTTGTTTGTTTGTTTAGAGACCATTAGTGAGTGAGTACATCCCCTGCTTATCTTTCTGAGATTGTGATACCTCACTCAGGAGGATATTCTCCAAATCCATCCATTTGCCTGCAAATTTTAGGGTATCATTTTTTCTTACTGCTGAGTAGTATTCCATTGTGTAGATGTACCACAGTTTGTTACTCCATTATTCAGTTGAGGGACATCTAGGTTGATTCCAGGTTCTTGCTATTACAAATACTGCTGCTATGAACATAGTTGAGCTAATACCTTTGGAGTGTGAATGTGCCTCTTTAGGGTATACACCCAGAAGTGGTATTGCTGGGTCCTTGGTGAGATTGATTCTCAATTTTCTGAGAAACCGCCATATTGCATATCAAAGAGGCTGAACAAGCTTACACTCCCACCAACAATGGAGGAGTGTTCCCCTTGTTCCACATCCTCTCAAACATAGGCTGTCATTTGTGCCTTTTATCTAAGCCACTCTAATAGGTGTTAGGTGGTATCTCAAAGTTGTTTTGATTTGCATTTCTCTGATGGCTAAAGATGAAGAGCACTTTTTTCAGGTGCCTTTCAGCCATTTGTAGTTCCACTGCTAAGAATTTCCTTTTTACAACTGTACCCCATTTTTTGATAAGGTTATTCAAGGTTTTAGGCTCTAAATTCTTGAGCTTTTTATATACCTTAGAGATCAGTCCTCTATCACTTGTAGGATTGGTGAAAATGTTTTCCCATTCTGTAGGCTGTTGTTTTGTCCTATTGACAGTGTCCTTGGCTTTGCAGAAGCTTCCCAGCCTAAGGAGATCCCACTTATTGATTGTTTGTCTTAGTGTTTGTGTCACTGATGTTATATTTAGGAAGTGGTTGCCTCTGCCAATATGTAGAAGTGTATTTCCCACTTTCTTTTCTATCAAGTTCAAAATGATTGGGATTAAGATGAGGTCTTTGATCCACTTGGATTTGAGATTTGTGCTGGGTGACAGGCTCAGAACTATTTTCATTTTTCTGCACAGTTCCATCCAGATATGTCAACACTATTTGTTAAATAAACTTTCTTTTTTCCATTGAAAGTTTAGGGCCTCCTTGTCAAAGATCAGGTATTCATAGCTTTTTGGGTTAGTGTCTCGATACTCAATTCTATTCTATTGGTCCTCAAGATTGTTTTTAATCCAATACCAGGCTGTTTTTATTACTGTAGCTCTATAGTATAGCTTGAAGTCAGGGATGGTGATACCTCCTGAGGATCTTTTGTTGAGTAAAATAGTTTTGGCAATCCTGGCTATTCTGTTATTTCAAATGAAATTGAGTATTGTTCTTTCAACATCCAACAAATATTTTGTTGGGATATTGATGGGCAGTGCATTGAATCTGTAGATTGCACTTTTTACTATGTTGATCCTACCAATCCAGGAACATGGGAGATCTTTCCATTTTCTAATACCCTCTTCAATTTCTTTCTTCAGTGTTTTAAATTTTTTGTCATGTAAGTCTTTTACTTATTTGATTATAGTTATTCCAAAGTATTTAATGCTGTTTGCAGCTATTATGTAGGGTAGTGTTTCCCTTATTTCTTTTTCAGCTCTTCTGTCTTTAGTGTATAGAAGGAATACTGATTTCTTTGAGTTAATCTTGTATCCTGCTACATTGCTGATTGTGTTTTTCAGCTGTAGCAGTTCCTTGGAAGAATTTTGTGGGTCACTTATGTATACAATCATGCCATCTGCAAATAGAGATAGCTTCACTGCTTCTTTTCCAATTTATATGCCCTTAATTTCTTTTCATTCCCTTATTGTTTTTGCTAAAACTTTAAGAACTATATTGAATAGATAAGGGGAGGGAGGACATCCTTGTCTAGTTCCTGAATTTAGTGTGATTGCTTTTGTTTTTCTCCATTAAGTTTGATACTGGCTGTCCGGTTCTTGTAAATCACCTTTATTATATTTAGTTATTCTCCCTGTATTCCTGATGTCTCCAGGGCTTTAAATAATAAAGAAGTGTTGCATTTTGTAAAAGGTTTTTTCCGCATGTAAGGATATGATTGTGTGGTTTTGTTCCTTTAGTTTGTTTATATGATGAATAACATTTACAGTTTTTCATATGTTAAACCAGTCTTGCATTTCTGGGATGAAACCTATTTGGTCATGGTGGATGATATCTTTTATACATTGCTGTATACAGTTTGCCAAGATTTTGTTGAGAATTTTTGCATCAATATTCATGAGGGAAATTGATCTGTAATTCTCCTTCTTTGTTGTGTCTTTGTGTGGCTTGGGTATTAGGGTGATTATGGCCTCATAAAAGGAATTTGGCAATATTCCTTCAGTTTCTACTGTGTGAAACTATTTGAAGAGTAACGGTAGTAATTCTTCTTTGAATGTCTGGTAGAATTTGGCACAGAAATCCTCTGGGCCATGGCTTTTATATTTTGGAAGGTTTTTAATGACAGCTTCAAATTTCTTAAGAGTTATTGGTATGTTTAGGAAATTAATCTGATCTTTCATAAATTTTGGTAGATGTAACTGTCCAGAAAGCTGTCCATTTCTTCTAGGCTTTCCTCTTTTGTGGAATACAAATTTTCAAAATATGATCTGATAAGTCTCTGTATTTTCTTTGGGTCTGTTGTTATGTCCCCCTTTTCATTTCTGATTTTGTTGATTTGAACACTCTCTGTTTTTTGATTAGTTTGGCTAAGGGCTTATCTATCTTGTTAACTTTCTCAAAGAACCAACTCTTAGATTTGTTGATTCTTTGTATTGTTCTTTTTGTTTCAATTGTATTGATTTCAGCTCTAAGTTTGATTATTTCCTGCCATTGACTCCTTCTCGGTGAGTTCACTTCTAAACGTTCTGAGGCTTTCAGCTAGCTGTTAGGTCTCTAGTATGGGATTTCTCAAGGTTTTTCATATAGGCACCTTGACCTATGAATTTTCCTCTTAACACTGCTTTCATTGTGTCCAACAATTTCGAATACATTGTAGATTCATTTTCATTGAATTCTAAGAAGACTTTGATTTCTTTCTTAATTTCTTCCGTGACACAGAGATGGTTCAGCTGATTGATGTTTAGTTTCCATGAGTTGGTAGGCTTTCTTTGGGTTTTGGTGTTGTTGAACTCTAACTTTAGGCCTGGTGGTCCAATATGTAACAAGGACTTATTTCCACTTTTTTGTATCTGCTTATATTTCTTTATGACCAATTATGTGGTCAATTTTGGAGAAAGTTCCATGAGAAGCTGAGAAATATGTATATTCCTTTGCCTTTGGGTGGAATGTTCTATAGATATATATGAAATCCATTTGCATCATAATCTCATTTAGACTCATTATTTCTCTGTTGAGGCTCTGTCTGGTTGATCTATCCAGGGTTGAGAGTGGGGTATTAAAGTCTCCCACCTGTAGGGTGTAAGAATTTATGTGGGATTCAAGCTTTAGCAGAGTTTCTTTTACATATGTAAGTGCCCCTATATTAGGGGCATAAATATTTAAGATTGAAATCTCCTTTTGACCATTTTTTTCTTTGATGAATAAGTAGTGACCATCTTGGTCCCTTTTAATTGCTTTTAGCTTAAAGTCTACTTTGTTAGATATTAGGATTGCAACCCCTGCTTGTTTCTTAATACCTTTTGACTGGAAAATCTTTTCTCAACCCTTTATTCTAAGCCTGTGTCTGTCTTTGCAGTTGAGTTGTGTTTCTTGTATCAACAGTAGGATGGCTTCTGTTGTTGTATCCATCTCGTTAGAGTGTGATGTTTTATAGGAGAGTTGAGACCATTGATAATAAGGGAAACTAGTGACCATTGATTCATATTTCCTGCCATTTTTGGTTGAAACTTGTTTGTATTTCCTTTCTCTAGGGTATTCTTCTGTGGACTTATTGTTTTTGATTTCATGGGTGTATCTGGGGTCCTTAGGTTGGAGTTTTCTGTAGTGTTGTATTGGTAGATAGATATTCTTTCAGTCTGACTTTGCCCTGAAATACCTTGTTTACTCCATCTATGGTGACTGATAATTTGCAGGGTATAGTGTTCTATTTTGGCAGCTCTCCTGTTTTAGCATCTGTATAACTTTCTAGCTTTCAAAGTTTCCATTGTATAGTCAGGCGTTATTCTGATGAGTCTGACTTTATATGTGAGTTGGCATTTTCTTTTGCAGCTCTTAATTTTTTTTTTTTTGTTCTGTATGTGTTGTGGCTTGATTATAATGTGGTGCGCTGACATTTTTTTGGGATCATATCTATTTTTTATTCTTTAAGCTTCTTGTATCTTTACAGGCATTTCCTTCTTCAGGTTAGGAAAGTTTTCTTCTATGAATTTATTGAAAACAATATCTGTGCCTTTGAGCTGGTATTCTTCTAGTTCTTCTTTTTCTATTATTCTCAAATTAGGTCTTTTCATGGGGTCCCAGATTTCCTGAACATTTTCAGTTATGGCTTTTTTTAGTTTTACTATTTTCTTTGACTGATATATCTATTTGACCTACTGTGTCTTCCATTCAGAGATTCTATCTTCCATCTCTTGAACTCTGTTTGTTATGCTTGTATCTGTGGTTCCAGCTTTTTTCTTCAGGTTTTCTATTTCCTTCTTTGCCTCATTTTGTGCCTTTTTTTATTGCTTCTATTTTAGCTTTCATTTCAGCTTTTATTTAAGCTTTTATTTCCTGGCATTTTTCTTTGTTAGATTTGTTCAACTCTTCCAATTTTTTGTTTGTATTTTCTTCTATTTCATTAAGGCTTTTTTTTCATATCTTCTTTGAGAGCTTCGATGATCATCAAAAAGGAATTTTTGGTGTTGCTTCCTTCTGTTTGCTCTTCATTGCTCAGTTCAGGTCTTGTATTTATAGGATTGCCACTCTCTTCTCAAGTTACCATGTTGTTCTTTGTATTATTATGTAATTTTTTGTACTGATGTTTGCCCATGGCTTCAGAGGTTCACGATTAGATGGCTCCTGGTCTGTTGTGGCACTCGGATTTGTGTGCTTTCTGTCACCTCTCTGGGCAGGGTCTGAGTCTGTTCTTCTTGGACCCCTGTAGTTGTCTGTTACCTCAGTTCCATGTGGAGGTGTATAGCCATTAAATTCCCTCAGCAGGAACTGTGGGTATGGTGACAGGCAGAGTTTATCTGACCTCACTCCTGAGTGTTCTGGGACTCTGCAGACAGCACTGGGTCCAGGAAGCAGAACTGGAACCAATGGAAACTCAATTCTCCCTCCCTGGCTGGGATATAGGGACTTCGGTAAGTAAACCTTCCTTCTCTTAGTTACTTCAAAACCGATCAAAGTCACAAGATCAGTGCATGTCTTTAGAAGTATTTACCATGTCAATTGAAAATCCCAAACACTTCATATTTTTGAAACTTTATGGGGCAATAGGGAAAAGAGAGAATGACTGGGCGGGTTTGAGAGAGGGAAGTGAGTTTGTACAAGTGGATTTATGGATACCAAATTGGAATTAACTCTAAAGATAAAAAATGCAAATACCCCAATGTTATAAAATATTAATATGTTCTTATTATTAAAATGTTGCACAGTTTCTTCAAAGATATATAAGTTTATATCACTTTTCAGAAAGAAAAATATATTGGAACATGGAACATCAATATTGATCACATTTTTATATAAATTAATGTATGTATAAAATAAGTTGGATCTGGATATAACAAAAATGTGGGCAAATTTAAAATTATCTATTTCTACAGCTCACTGGACCATGAAGTACCCAGTGCCTAAATGGAAACATCTAAGGACTACACCCTTATTGTGAAGCACTCTCTGTGAATCCAGTGCTAATACATTTCATTATTACATCATTTGCTTCAACCTTTCTTTACTTAGTAGTTCAAAAGTAGTGAGTGTTCTGTTTGGCTGATCACTGGGAGACAACTGAACCAAGACACTTTGTTTCTTCAAGGACAAACATTCACCTTTTTGGTTAGAGGTTGGTATTTGTAAACATTACCAGATAACATACAAGAAGTAGAAGTCTGGATAGAGTTCTCTTTTCTTTGTGTTTTTTGTTGCTATGGTAATATCAATTCTTAGTAATGAGTTCTGATATACATTCTTCTTTACAATGCCTCATGGATATAATGGCCTACTGTGATCCTAATTATATGGGAATTAATACACTTCTAATCTCCATAAAATGCAATATTAACCAAATTCTTTGAGATACTCTCAATTAAAGATACGGTTTAATATTTTGAGGGATTATTTTACCACCTTCTCTGAAGAACATATCTCACTTTATCCTTTTAATTTAAAACACAGCTCTCTTTTTAACACAAGAAGTATACAAATTAGCAAATCTACTACTTTTTTCAACAGAGTATAACCAATATTTATAGATTTGTCAATTGAAAAATAACCATTCTATTGAACTTTAAGTTGTCAAATGTACTTTACTATGAAAAATGACTTCAGAGACTACAGTATAAATACTTTAGATTGTCATTTGCATGATGTATTCTCTACATTAAGAATATGTATTTGGAAGTTAAAATATAAAAGGAGGAAGATGAGGAAAAGATCTTTGTGGGAGGAGCTCACAGAAAAGATTGTGGGAAGTAAAGTAGAAAACATAATGCTGATCTTTATAATAAGATCACCATTGTAATGGTAGGAACATAAATTTAATTGGAGAACATATATTGAGAGGTATAAAAGGCATCATTTTATTAAAAGGATACATAGTTTGTTTTATTAAAAATAAATTTTCTCTTTCTTCTGAGGATTGGGGAATACTAACAAAACAGTACATACTAATGTCAATTAAAACATCATCACTTTTGTTTGTTCTGCCTATAGGTGGACAAAACTGGATTTGGCCAGGAGTGGAGACTGATCCAAGCATTATTGGGTCAGTGGGACCATAGGACTGTCTGCTCCCTGCCCAGGGAGAGGATGGGGAATTTGGGAGAAGTAAAAAGACCTGATGTAGTGGGAGGGGGAAGGGACCTTGAATAAGGATATACAGGGATGAAAAAAATTCAGAGGGAAAGCTGAACACAAAGTAAATATATGTGTAGCAATCTTATTTGCATTATCACCCTTGATAAGTCATGATTATGATTTTCATCTTCTCTATAGTTATTGTTAACTTTTCAGCATCTTCAATTCCTTTTACTGTTTTTTGATAAATACAAAATAAATAAATAAGAAAAAAAATCTTTGTAAGAGTTCACTACCTTGTTCTATTTACTGCTTTTATTTACCTGAGAAAATAATTATTTTGAATTCTTCTGTTGTAATAATATTTTTGTGTGAGTTGTCTAGTGTGATGTCATATATCACCAAAGTCCATGCACAGAGGAGCAGAGTGGAGTCCACTTACCAGAAGAGATGGGTAACAATTTTACTGAGGACATGCTTCTTTGTCTGAGTAAGGTTGTTAATCTTGGAAATGGAAGCAGTGCTATAAGGTATTATGCTTCCAATGACTTGGTGGAATTGCTTGGGGCCAAATGCTAGCATTCAGTTATGTCCTGGATGTGAAACTCACATGTAATTTTTGAAAAACATTTTGGAAGACAAAGAACGTTTGTTCATTTCACATCTGACATTGATAGGTAAAACTTCCTTCCCATAGTTACTTCAAAACCGATCAAAGTCACAAGATCAGTGCATGTCTTTAGAACTAATTTACCATGTAATTGTAAATCCCAAACACTTCATATTTTTAAAAATTTATGGGACAATGGGGAAAAGAGAGACTGACTGGGAGAGTTTGAGAGAGGGAAGTGAGTTTGTACAAGTGGATATATGGATACCAAATTGGAATTATCTCTAAAGATAAAAGAATGCAAATACTCCACTGTTATAAAACATTAATATATTCTTATTATAATTATATAATCTTGCACAATTCTTTCAAAAACATGTAAGTTTAAATCACCATTCAGAAAGAAAAATTTATTGGAACACCAATATTGATCACATCTTTATATAAATTAATGTATGTATAAAATAAGTTGGATCTGGATATAACAGGACCTGTCCATACCCTAGTTTTCACAGAGGTGGGAGATTTACGGCAATACCCACATGCAAATGAACGTGCTCCTCTCAAACTCCTAAAAACATGGCTAGGTAGTTTGATTGCACGACTTAGTGTCACAACCTGCGTCTCTGCTGCAGGGAGCCAATCATTTAGTTCTCAAGGTGGTAAGCCACACTTGAGGAGATTGGCCAGCTTCTAAGGCTGAGAAAGCTTGAATCAACATCGCCATGTTTCATCTTTGTGAAACCCTAATACAGCAAAGGCACCACAGGCATAGCAGGAGTGTTAGAACCATGAGTCCACCGGCTGCACCTATTCCTGCCCACTCTTTTAGATGATCCATGGCGGCAGCGAACCATGAAGTCAGCCCTTCAGCTAGTCCGACATCCATCCTCGTGGAGTTTATTGCCACAATGGCCATTCTTAGGTCCTCCATCAGCATCTCAAACTCTCCGGTCCAATTACCTGTAAGATAACTGGACAGTTGTTTACACAAATCTGCTGCATGGGTGAAATCCTCATACTGGATACTAGTCAGACACAGTCCTGAAAATTTCCTTTCACATCCAAGCTGTACAAGTTTCCAAAGAACACCAATCTGTTCTTGGACCAAATCAATCCTCTGGTTCACTACCATGAGGCCTCCTTTTATTTAGGCATTAATGCTTTGCTGTATGTCCAATGCTTGAGCAGCATCACTTGAAAGCTCATTAAGTGCTTGGGCAGTTTGCACAGTACGGCTCATTGCTACAGCAGCAGCAGCAGCAGCCCCCACCGCGGCCAGGGAGGTGCTGTCACAACAACCTCAGTAATACCAAAATCTCTCTTAGGTGTAAAATGAGTCATAGCATTTGGTGCATCAACAGGCACAGGTACCCAATGGGGCAAGCGGGTGATTATGGCATATGTAAATTTGGTAGCATTCCAACATTGGGCATAAGCACAAGTATTATTAGAACATTGCTTGGGTTCCAATTTACTCACCACAAATATAAAAGGAGGGAAAACACACTCTGGGGGGGACTCAATACTACAATTTCTTAATGACTTGTCCCCCTGGCCCTTACAGGGTACTTTGGAACACAGGGTAGGGCCTTTTGCATCCCAGCTACCCCAAGGCTGGGAAGTACTCCATGTATACTTACTAACCCCATGAGTTCCTCCAATGATCATGGCCAGGGGTTCTGCATTCAGACAACTACCATTAAGTCCACACAGTAGCCAGTTATCAAAGGGATTAGAAACATGAGCTTGAGAGTGATTTTGATTAGTATAATTCTGACCCACATTAGTTGCATTAAATGCCATGGAGATTCCTGGAAAAAATAAAAAATATCCTGCTCTGTCAGCCCAAACCACAGCATGGGACTGACATCCAGTCCATGGCCAGAATCCTCCCCAATTTATTCCCTGGCAATAAGGAGCCCATTCCAGTTGAGGGGGAGGTATTTGTTCCATCCCTTTGGTTGGCCACCACCTGGAGAGCCAGGTGGCCTTAACAGTGTGACAAGGTCCACCAGAATTTTTAGGCAAGTCAAACCATCCTGTAGTTTGATTATACAGCAAGATGCATGGGAAAAGATTTGACCTATTCTTCACTATCTGAAAACACAGACTTCCTTCTAAATAAAAAGATCTATTTTCAGCTATCGGGGCCATCTCACTATCCAAGGGTAGATAGGGAATTCCAGAGCTTCTGTTGGCAATAAACAATTGGGGGAACACTCTAGCATCATGGCAAACTGGCATCAGTCTCAGAAATACCTACAGGATTCCTCATCTCAGGTCCGCCATTCCTTGGTGTAGAGTCTGAAGAATCAGCATCATCTTTATCATGTACTGTATCGCCGGCAACATCTTGTTCCTCTTGGATTTGCACTCTTCTTACCAGATGCTCTGGAACCCAAATGGGATCTTGGCAATCCTGTGGGAACATACAAACAGATCCTCTCACCCAGACCAAAACTGGGTCTGGTCCATGCCATATGCCTGTGAGAATGTACTTCCATTTTACTCTGCCTTGTTCTCCTTCTCTGGGAAATAGATATTTATATATTTTAATATTTTATATATATTATATATTTATATATTTATATATTTTATATATATTTAATATTTACATATTTATACCATGAATACACCCCAAATGTAGACGTGAATAACAAGAAATAAATGAGTCAGAAAAGAGTCAAGGAGAAAAAGTAAAAACTCAACAATCCTAGATAAAATACAATGTTCCCAGGTCAGCAGTGAAATCTTTGAAAGTCTCTTGTATGGAGACCTCAGTGTAGAGACAGACTAGCATGATGTGTTGTAT
>PVIH01027910.1:0-16110 GCA_004025045.1 Sigmodon hispidus | reverse complement strand
ATTAATGTAATATCCAAGATGACTTATTGAGTCAATATTTTTAAACCACAAGAAGACTGGTTTTAAACTATCTTATTGTAAAGGCAAATATAAATGACCTGTCCAACAGTCACTGGTGGAAATAGAGTTAACAATGAAATTCTGCTCATCTATTTGCTAAGGAGGGCAAGGAATCCAAAAGTGAGTAAGTTTGTTATGGCACCAGTTGAGTTAAATCATGGAGTAGGAGGAAGGCTAAGGGAGGAGGGGAGGGGGACAGTGGTAGATATGGAAAAGAACTTTATAAATAAAAAGAGAAAACAAGCAAAATCAAATAAATAAATGACAAGAAAGAAAATAAAATTCTTAATAGTTATTTTGTGTTCATGACCATGTACGTGTATGTAAGTTATATATATATATACATATGTACATATATATAATATTGTCTTGATTTGATTATACAAATGTCTTTTGAGTTTTCTGTCATAGCAAACTCCATGTCACATATGCCATAAAAACCTGTTGGTCTAGACTGTATTTTGAAACAATTACTTAAGATTTTATTAACTCCAGACATTGTTCAGTTTTTGTTCAATGACTCTGCCTGAATTTGTCTTTTAGATGTCTCAATGAGACTACATTGCTAAAATGGGACTTTAAATTTCTTATCTTACAGGGTGGTACTATGAAGGCAGTAGTAAACACTGTTAAAAAGGCTGCTGTCTCTTAAAAGCAAATTACTAACCTCTACTGTCTCCTTCTGCACTGTGTGATATAATACTAACTTGATTTTTAAATGCAGTGATCCAAATGAGACTGTAAATTCCAAGGAAAAAGATGAGTTGTTTTTAAGTGGGTTCCATGAAAAAGCCCCTTTTACTCAAATTGTTTTGTATATAACTCCAAATATAATGGAAACTATATTCAATGAGAAGAATACAGCTACCAACAAAATCCTTAATTTCTAATGTCTAAAAGCCTTATACAAATCTCCTGAAAAAAGATTTAGATATCACTAGTAAAAATTTTAAAAATTAAAAATGTAAATTACTCAGATAATAAATAAAACTTGTAAACTTGAAATTAAACACTTTGTATTTTCTATGTTAATAATCGTTTTCATAAAACAAAACTAATGTGTTTTGCTAATGACATGATATGATCATTTCAAAGTTTATCATACCTCATCACAATTATACACACACACACACTCATTTAGCAACTAAATTAACAAATATTATGTTGAATCTTACTAGATTTGCAATGTTAAGGCAACTTCTAATGACTTAGAGGTTTATTTTCCAACTGAAAGTTCTTTCGGGTGATTATTGCTATTGTCATTTCATAAAAGCAGGACTCAAACTCTCAGGGCTTAATTGCAATATATACACTTGACTGTATATAATATAATTGTATGGAATTTTCTAAGAAAGTGTAAAGCATGAAATAGAGAAGTACTAGATGACCCAGAGACCTAGTAAGAAGCAAACATGACTGGAAAAAAAGTCAATGTAATGATGTCTAATGATGCTCTGATATACTCAAAGATTGATGCCTAGCTTAAATGTCATCAAATAGGTTACTTCCAGCCACTGATGGAAACAGAAACAGACCCACAGCTGAACATTAGTTAGAACTCAGGGAATCCTGTAGAAGAGGTGCTAAAAGGATTATAAAAGCAAGAGGGTCAAGAACACTACAAGAAAATCTACAGAATCAACTAACTTGGGCTAACAGATCCTCACAGATAATGAACCAACAACCAGGGAGCCTCCAGAGGACTGACATAAACACTCTGCATGTATGTTACAATTGTGTATCTTGGTCCTCTTGTGGGACTCCTAACCATGGTAACAGAGGCTGTTTCTGACTCTTCTTCTGGCCTTTGGGAGCCTACTTCTCATACTTGATTGCCTTACCAGCCTTAATGCATGGGGAGGTACTTAATCTTCCTGCAATTGAATATGCTATGTTTTGTTGATACTCATGAGAGATCTGCCCTTTTATTAACAGAAATAAAGGAGTGGATCTGAGGGTAGAAACAGAAGGGTTGGGTGGTGAGGAGGTTATTAGGAAGAGAAGATGGAGTGGAAATTGTGCCTAGGATGTAAAATAAATAATACTTTTACAAAAAGTAAGAGAGTGAGGAACTGTATGCATAACTGACACCAGGGTTTATCTTGGAGATTACAGGATTGTCACAGTGTGGTAAAACTTGACAATGGCCTAGACCAAAGCACATATATCTAGATTCAAAAGCAAACAGTAACAGAAGAACTATATAACTTTCGGATTGTTCCTCAGTTTTCCTAGGCTTCTTCTCATTATCTCTAGAGCAATAGGTTTAGATAACATAGTAAGTGCTGCACCTTGTTTTGTTTAAGCATCTAAATGGAAGTTACACACAATAATGTGGCCTAGAAGACAAAATCTCAATTTGAATCTTTCCTCTTTCTTTCTATAGGTATTAATATGATAATGCTATAAAGCAATAATCAACATGGTTTATTTTCACTCCACAACATTGCTTCACCTCTCCCATCTTTGATGAAAGACTTCTCATCTTCTGGAGCAGTTAATAATGTTAATACAGTCCCAAGGGAAGATTAGTCAACATCACAAAAATATAATGGGCTGGTTCAAGCACAGCATTTGGAAGAATATTTTCCTAATTATTTTTTTATGTACTTTTGTCCTTTTGTGTGTATATGCACCTGTATACTTTGTGTCACAAAGAGAATTTAAACATTCCTTATAGTCAGAGAAAGAAAAATTAAGATAGTGTATAGGAAGACTTTTTTTATTCTACCAGTCAGATCTGTTGAACCAGTAGGCTCCCAAGTAACCACACATTGATTTATTATTAATTATCAATTTTCAGCCAATAGCTTTGGCTTGTTACTACATCTTACTTCTTAAATGAACTCATATTTTTTATTTATACTCTACCATGTTGTGGTACCTTCTTTAGCACAGCATGTTCACCTCTTACTTCCTCTGTATCTCATTGTAACTCTACCCTCTTCTCCTGACATTCTCTTATTGTCCACAAGTCTCACTTAACCCCTTTGGGCCTAGCTATTGGCCAGTCAGCTCTTTATTAACAATGATAGCAACACTTATTCACAATTTGAAAAATGATTATTTCACAGCAACATTGTAAACTTGAGGGCCTCTTGTGTTTCAGAGTCAGAAAGCCCTGTGTATGTAGTGGATGTGTGATGCATGCACAGTTTGAGCTACCAGCTGGGTCTTAAGAAAACTTTCTTTTGTAACTAGAATACCAGTGAAGATGGCACCATAATCTAGAAAGGGAGGTAATAAAAGAAGAAAAGCCACAAAAGCTAAATCAATAAACAAAGGTAGTTCTCTGTGGTTCCCAAGGAATCTGGGAGAATTGAATTCTCACCAAACATTATGTTTGAATAAAAAGGGAAATAAACAACAGATTTCTTAACCATCTTCAGTAATGAAATTAATGAGTTGTCTGCCATTTTTGATGTCCTGTGGTGGGGACATGAGTCTTTCTGAATGTTAAGTGTGTTGCCTATAATTTATGTTTGAATTTACTTTGTCTAACTCCATTGTTTTTTTTATGCAAGTCCTGAGAAAGCATCTCAATAGGGATAAGAAAGATCCTTAGCCAGTTACAGACTCAGGAAGGCCCTCCACTCTGCTGAGAAGTCTTTTTTATTATTATTATGAATAGAGTCATATTTTTAATCTATGTATGCCCTTGTTCAAACTCCCTTCCCTCTCCTGCCCCTTCCAGTCACTCTCTCTTCTCCACATCACTTTATCTCTGCCCCAGCAAGGGCAGAAGATCTAAGTAGACCCAGTAAATGTTATTTCAAAGTTACTCTCATGATACTATTTGTATCATCATGTCAAAATGCTAAATTTTTAGATGTTCATCATAATTTAGTTGTTTTGGATAAGTTAATGCTTAGTTAGAAAAATAGTAAGTTTGCATGTAAATAGTGGTATTACTAATTTTACTGGTATTTTCAAATAATTTTGGAAAGAAATGAGAAGTTATAGTAAACAGGTGTACAGTTGTAATGTTTCTATAAATTATCCCTTTAAAGCATTAGAATAATGCATTTGAGTCTTAAATATGAGCTACACATTCGCAATGGTGAAAACGACATCATGACTTACCATGTAAATAAACTATCTTATTCCTGGAATAAATGCCTTTTTTAAAGTGTAATGATCACCCAGGCTAACTAAGCACAGTAATGGTAAAATTAACTGGTTATAATTCTGATTTTTTTTTCTTCCTTGTCGCTAAAGTATGTCTCACCTAGATGTTTCTCTCTGGGTCCCCTGAAGGCAAAATAATAACATGGGTCAGAAAATAGATTGAGGAAATACCAGTCTTTGCCCTTTCTGGAAATACAGACATAACGGAGGTGTCAAGGGCAGAACTGACAGTGACGTTGAGCATCTGACAGCTCAAACACAGCCTGCCCGTCAGTCTGATGCTGTCACGCAGGTGATGGCAGGATTCCACTGTATAAATAAATCTGCTGCCTTTTAGAAGGACTGCTTTTGTCTTCATGTGAGCTGAGCTGCTCATTCTTACTAAAAGGCATCTTTACCATTTAACATGAAACTTTAGTGATAATATTCTGTCTCATTCACCCATATTCACAGATGTATTTGCAATATTATATTTTAAATACATCATAGCTGGGAAATGCTTAAAAATGTGAAAAAGAAAAATCATAGTTCAGACACATTTTTAAGACCTGTCATGTTTCTTCATTTACATGGCTCAATCAAGTTTTAAATTCTAATTTTTTTTGGCTTAGTCCTATGATCTGAACTGGTGATGTCAGCAGTTCATGACACTTATGTCAAATGTTGTTTATGTCTTCCAGGCCTTAAGGGACTCACAAATCTCTTCTGCATCCCCAAGCTGTCAGAGGAGAATAAAAGTGCTGGTCACTATCTTGTCATGATCAACATTGTTTCCAGCGTCCTGGTTTACATCTTGGGTTTGATTTCAATGAGCAATACAAATGTATGTCTTGTGTATTCTTTCTGCTTCTGCCACCCATTGATCCTCGTTTCAACTGACAGTTCTCTAAATCATGTTAGACAGGTGCTACGCAGAGTTGAACACATTTCTTTTTGTGAAAAACTTTCATATGTATGTATTAAAGAAGTTATTAACCAGTTCATTCAAATTTCCTGGGAAAGGCATCCTTTCAGGTGGCTCCTCACCTGTGAATTCATTTGTTTTAGTTACAGGTTTAAGTAGAAAGATAAAGGCATGGTACAGTGATGGAATAGTGAAGAGACCAAGAGTTCTCTGCTCAGACCACCACATTAAATTGCTCCCTTGATGGCTCATGATGTTTCATTTATTAAAAAAAAAAAATTCTGCACACAGTATATTCAATAATCTTGAACTAGTGCTCTGGGAGTAAGCGTATACATTTTCCCAAATTGTGAAGGTAGAGTTTCAGTGCTTTAAATTACTTTCATTCTTTCTACCCTCAAAATAGATAGACATATCATTTTCTTTCTCTTAACTTAATTTTTATTAATAAGTATAGTTATGCTTCATGTACATGCATAGAATAATTTGATCTCATGACTATAGAGATCAAAAATTCTCTGTATATTCCTAACTTATATTGGGAATATTAAATTCTCATTTTCTAGATATAGTTTCTGTTTTTACAACATAGGTCCATGAAAGGAACATGGTAAAATTATTACTTTCATCTAATTTGAATCCTGTGACTTTCTTTAGATCCTATATACTTTCTAGGTACTTGGAAATTCATTACTATGAAATACTTTTATTTGACATCTTTATATTGAAAGGAAAGAAAAAATGAAGAGGGGATGTAGAGAAGCAGAGAAAGGTAGGCAGCAGAAGAGGAAGAAAAGAAAAAAGGGAAGAGTAAACTAAGCTCCTGAATTGATAACATTCCTTCAAATAAGCAGCTTAGAAACAGTAACAACAAAAAATAGATATCTGATGGCTAAAGATGTTGAGCAATTTTTCAAGTGCCTTTCATCCATTTGTAATTCTCCTGCTGAGAAGTTCCTTTTTAGTTATGAACCCCATTTTTTGATTGGGTTATTTAGGGCTTTGGGCTCTAGTTTCTTGAGTTCTCTATATATTTTAGAAATTAGTTCTCTGTAACTTATAGAATTGACAAAAATCTTTTCCCATTCTGTAGGCTGTCGTTTTATCTTATTGTCTGTGTTCTTGGCCTTACAGAAGCTTCTCAGTTTCAGGAGGTCCCACTTGTTGATCTTAGAAGTGGTCACCTGTGCCAGTGATAAGTGAGTTTGATGGGGTGCATTTCCCATTTTCTTTTCTGTCAAGTTCAGTGTAGCAGGGTTTATGTTGAGGTCTTTGAACCAATTGGATTTGAGTTTTGTTCAGGGTGATAGGTTTGGATATATTTGCATTTTTCTTTTTTATTGTTTATTATTATGAATAAAGAAGTCACATTTTCTATCCTTGCATAGTCTTATTCACAGTCCCTACCCCATCCCACCACATTAGGTCATTCTCTCTTTCCACATCTCCTCATCCCCGCCATGGGCAGGTGGTCTCAAAGTCCCAATATTGCTTAGTTCAGCTTCCCATCCAGTTATGCCAACACCATTTGTTGAAGATACTATCTTTCTTTCATTGAATATTTTTGGCCTCTTTGTCAAAGATCAGGGGTTCATTGGTATGTGGGTTAATGTCGGGGTCTTCAATTCAATTCCATTGATCCACAAGTCTGTTTTTATGCCAGTATCAGACTGTTTTTATTACTGTAGCTCTATAGTATAACGTAGCATTGGGAATGGTGATACCTCCTGATGTTTCTTTCTTGAACAAAATTGTTTTGGAAATCCTGACTTAGCCATCAGAAAAATGCAAATCAAAACAACTTTGAGATACCACCTTATACCTGTCAGAATGGCTAAGATTAAAAACACAGATGACAGCCTATGCTGGAGAGGATGCAGAGCAAGGGAAACACTCCTCCATTGTTGGTAGGAGTGTCAGCATCTTCAGCTACTTTGGAATGCACCATGATTGTTTCTCAGAAAACTGGGAATGAATTTTCCCAAGGACCCAGGAATACTACTACTGGGCATATACCCTAAAGATGCACACTCACACCCCAAAAGGATTAGGTCAACTATCTTCATAGCAGCATTATTTGTAATACCAAGAACCTCCTGCTCTTGTTGAGGAGGAATAAAGAGATGTGGAGAAGAGAGACTGACTGGAAGGAGTGGGAGGGGGTAGAGAACTTGAACAAGGGGATACATGGATAAAAAAAAATATGACTTTATTCATAAAAAAAGATCCTGAAAACAACCTAGATACCCCTCAACTGAAGAATGGATCAACAAACTGTGGTACATCTATACAATGAAGTACTACTCAGCTGTAAGAAAAAAATATTATCCTAAATTTTGCAGGCAAATGAATGTAATTGGAGAATATCTTCCTGAGCAAGGTATCACAAACTCACAAAGATAAGCAGGGGATATACTCACTCATTAGTGGGCTTTAAAAAAAAATGTCATTGTATACAAGATCTCAAGGCTAGAACATAGCTTAATGACACAGTGCTTCACTTCTGCATTGATGGCCTCTGGCAGGGGTGTGGGTAAGGAAAGACTTGTTTTCTTTAAGGGTCTGGCTGTAGGTAGTTTAAATATGCTCCAGTAAGTAAATGAACAGCATTAATGGGATTTTTTTGTGTGAGTGTGAAGGGGGAGGTCATAAGAGTGGGTATGAAACTGAGAGTGTTGATAAATGAGTTTGATGGGGTGCATGATGTGCAATCACCAAATAATAAATAAAATATGCTGAAAAAAATAGATATCAAAGGACTTTAAAGGCAAACTTACTTATTTCTCAAGGCTTCAGAGATGTGTATTATTGTCAGGATACTTACTCTAAATCTTTCAACTCACTCACAATAATAATAATAATAATAATAATAATAATAATAACAATAATAATAATAATAAAGCAGAACAACAATGTTAGTCATACCAGTACATGTAAAATATCTAGAAGTGGCCTGTCTAATTTATTTCTTAATTCTGTCTCTACTGCATATGATTGACAAAATATATAATAGCTGATAACATAATGTCTTCTTTCTATAAAAGAAGACATATAGTTAAAAAAATAAAGTTCCTCAATATATTTCTTATTTTATAACATATTTTGGACAATTTCCTTTCCCAGTGGCCATTTTAGCTTCACAACATATCAAGTGCCATTTTGTGCATGGAAAGAGAGCTGCACCTCCACATCTTCTTTCTATTGGCTGCTTCTGATCATATATTACAGTAAATTTGAGTCAAGATTTCAAATGCAGATCATTCCAAGAATATCATGATTCAACTACGTCTTGGAACCACAGTGGTCAGGAAACTGTGTTTCAAATTTTAGCTCAGTTAGAACCCATGAAAAAAGTGTCTTTGGGAGACACTATGACCAAAGACCTAATCTAAAGAGTGACTTAGAGTCTGGACTTCAAAGCCTGGACTTTGAAAGGGCATAATGGGAAGTTTGGTGCAGTGGTTTCTGATCTAGTCTATCTGTGTCTGGCTGAATTTTCTCTATCTTGTCTCCTTGGATTCATTATGCTGATCAGATTAGGAGCAGATTTTTCTCTGGACATGGAGGAAAAGCTATCTAAACACATCAGTATCTGAAATGAAAACTGTGGCTCATCTCCTATAATGAAAAGTTTGTAAATCTAAAATGGCTGAAGACTCTCTCCATACAGCAACCTTCTTATTTACAAAATGTTCATATTTGTAGTGCCAATCTCCAGTTGTACAGCTTTGAGTAATATGTATATATAATATATATATATACATATGTACTATATTTAAATATATATACATATATATTTAAATTCACAGCAGAGCTTTTCAAAAAAGTTCAGTGTATGGGACATTTATTCTGTGCCTGGAGTTACTTTCATATTGACCTTGCTTTTTGCTCTAATTTAGAATCAGTTAATCTGTTACTCCTGGGAGGTATGAAATTTCCATATTCTCATTGATTTATATGGATTTCCTGTAAACTGAAGACAGCAGGATGAAATCAATCACAGTGATGCATACAGCAGTGGCTGGGTGTAAGACTTAAGAAACACCTGATGTGTTCCATTCTTATTAGGGATGAAAGGAGAGCAGGCTGTTTTCATGATGCTCTCTGCACTGTGGAAGTTTGCTGTCAATAAAATAAGAACAGAGATATGCCACTTCCTATACTTAGCCAGCAGTAAGTGATGATAATAAAAGAATAGCTGAGGATTTCTCATGTTTTAAGAATTCCTGATTTTTATAGGATATAAAAACTGTGACTGGCACTCCAGGATGTCAGAAATAACTGCCCTACATCATTTCAGACATCATGTCCACAGTAAAAGGGGAACACAAGAATTTTGAGATTCTGACTTCCTTTCATATTTTGAGGGGAAGTCTTTGAGGATGCTCAATCTAATTTAGTTACTGATGTTAGATTATGTTAAATTTTGTTTGCATGTAAGACAATTTCATAAATATTGCTCTGAAAGTCATATAAACCATCATTATTATAATGAGAAATATTTAAAAACAGAATGCAGCATTGTTACAGCAATATCCAATGTTAGCAGATTGTGGAGTAGTTGTTACCTTACAAAGAGAGAAAAGAGAAAGTGGGCCTTCAGAAGGCCACAGCATGGGCTTTTGGTAGTTGCTTCTCATTACAATCTTGTTTTCTCGATGTCCAAATTCCCATTTGTCATGGAAATTTAAAATTAAGCCTCTCCATGTGCACATTTTAATTTAATACGAGAGAATGTGATTTATTATTTGGCACAGATTTATTGTTGTAAAAAGCTCCCGCTGATGTCAGATTGGCTAAGATAAAAGTCACAGATGACAGCCTATGCTGGAGAGGTTGTGGAGCAAGGAGAACACTCATTTCTTGCTGGTGAGAGTGTAAGCTTGTGCAGCCACTCTGGAATGCAGTATAGCTGTTTCTCAGAAAACTGATATTCAATCTCTCCAAAGATCCAGCAATACCACTTCTGGGTGTATACTCTAAAGATGCACATTCGCACTCCAAAGACATTAGCTCAACTATGTTCATAGCAACATGATTCGTAATAGCAAGAAACTGGAAGCAACCTAGATGCCCCTCAACTGAAGAATGGATTAAAAAACTGTGGTACATGTACACAATGGAGTACTACTCAGCAGTAAGCAACAATGATATTCTATAATTTGCAGGCAAATTGATGGATATGGAGAATATCCTCATGAGTGAGGATTCACAATCCCAGAAAGATAAGTAGAGGATGTATTCACTCATTAGTGGACTTTAAACAAAAAGCAAAGTATGTCCAAGCTGCAAACCACAAACACTGAACAGCTTGGTATCTGTTCCTTGAACTGGCACTTTGGAGCCCATTCCCTCCAGAGGAACACTTGAGCCAATCTTGATGTGGGGATGAGGAAAGTGGATTTGCCTGAAGTGGATGCTGAACTAAGCTACCTTGGTACCTTGGGACCTTCTGTCCTTGCCAGGAAGGAGATAAGGAGATGGGGAGAAGAGTGACTTGTAGGGGCGGGAGGGGAAGGGCATTTGAACAAAGGGATACATGGATAAAAAAATAAGACTTTACTAATAATAAAATAACAGGAAAAAAGAAAACATTGTATTTAAAATGTGCACATTGTTTTCTTTAAGGGGCTGGCCACAGGGAGTTTAATTATGCTCCAGTAAGTAAATGAGCAGCATGAATGAAGTTTTTGTAAATGGGGAGATCATTAGACTGGGTATGAATCTGAGAGACCTGATAACTGAGTTTCATGGGATGCATGATGTAAAATCACCAAACACTGAATATATATATATATATATAATAAATAATTCAGCTTTGATTGATTACATAAACTTCTTTACTCATGGGCAAATACTAAGGAAACATATTAAAAGTAGACTTCAATCCATCTATGGTATTTAATAAAAAAAGTTCCAAAGAATGTGCACATTAGAGTATTTATGGTGGACTTTATAATATCAGTACATTTATTATAAAAAGACTAAAATTATCATTCTAACTATTTTTTCTATAAGGTACTGTAAGATAAATTAGGTCTAAAGTCAGCTGAAGAAAAAGATGAAAATGAGAAATCAAAATTGAAAGCACAAAATAAATAGAATGAAAAAATTATATGCTTGATGTTGATAATTTTGAGAAATATATCTAATTTTGGTAGTTTCAAATGGATTCAAAGGTAGACTGAGGCAGTCATATCATACAGTAAAATAAAAAAATAAAAAAGAACCTCATATATATTTATGAAACAATTACCGCAGGGTTCTCCTGAATCTGGCCTTGGAACCACAACATTACTTTGTTTTTCTTTGATATCAATTCTAGTTTCTACTTGTGGATCAAACAGAGTTTTAGTGAATTCTTGAGCTACTTAGTTATAGGAAGATTACAGGTAAACAGAACAGAGTGAACCATCAGTCAGCCTTCAGAGTTCACAGGAATATAAGGTTTCAGCGTTGAACTAATATGCCTCCATCAATGTGTAAATTGTCCCTCAACAGGGCCTTAGTCTAAGCACAGAAAACTTATTTAGGTTAAGAACCCAAAAATTTTGGAAGCTCAGAGACTTCCAGGATGGCCCTAAACCTTTCACTAATGTAAGTGCTAACGAGTTTTCCATTAGCTTTCTCAGTGAATTACTCTGTTTCATTTTCTAGGGCAATAACACCCAACACACCCATGCAGTTATATGCATTTATAAGCACCCTCCCTTCATTCTCTCACACATCTGCTGTACTACCCCATCAGCTAAGAGCCATCCTTCTCTCATTATACTATGCATGCAGAGCTTTAATAATTGCTGAAAGTCTGAAGTCTGAACCAATCTATAACTCTGTCTGTTCCCACTGGTGAAATGATTGCAGGCCCTAGAACAAATGACACAGGAGCAAAGTCTCTTCCCTGGTTTGTTTTCTCAGATGGCTTCTAGCATCTATTATCACTTCTGGGATACACAGGAAGCCAACTTCTGACATAAAAACTCTTTTGAAGGTTATTTATGAGGAAATGCTCTTGAGATTAACTTTGAGGGGCTAAAGCACCATTAATCAAAGATAAGAGCTGATCCCTAATAGGGATGCTATGAAGGACTCAGTTCTCCCTATAGGGGAGACCAGACTGTAGTCACTTATAGGAGATCAGGCCAGGCCTCTGATAGATGTCTGTTTTCTCCACTACATGTATGTTTCCTTGACTGACCCCCTGGAGGAACACCTGACTCAGTCTCAATATTGGGGGGAGAAAACTGGATTTGCCAGGAGTGGAGGCTGAACTAAGCAATATTGGGACTGTAGGACCTTGGGACTGCCTGCTGCCTGCCCAGGGATGGGAGGTTGGGGGGAGGGATGCGGGGTTGGGGAGAGGGATGGGGAGATGTGGAGAAGAGAGAATGACCTGATGTCGTGGGAGGGGGAAGGGACTTTGAATAAGGATATACAAGGATAGAAAGTGTGACTTCTTTGTTTATAATAATAAAAAAAGAAAAAAAACCATTTATACGTGGGCAGTGATATCATCTTTGTATAAGTATAGTTTCAATGATTCTTTTTCAGTAGGTAGACCACCTTCCCTTACTTATCAGGTTGTTAGCTGGGTCTTTCTATGCACTGTAGAAGATGAGCTATAACCTGTTGTTCTTCAACATTATTAATCATTATGTTAGCTATAGGATTTTTATAGATATTATTAACATCAGTGACTTCCCCTTTATTTTTATGTTTAAGCTTTCATCACTACTAGCTACTAGATTTTATAAATCTTTTTCCAAACCTATTGATATACTCCTGTGAATTTTCTATTTTATATAATAGATTCTATTAGCTAATTTTTCACACTTTGAACCAGCCTCTCCTTTATGATACTGAATTTTGTTTGGACATATCTGGTTTGTTTTTCTAATACATCTGTAAATCACAAAAATATGCTTTGGTCAACATCATCAGTGAACTGCAGATACAATGATAATGTCACATGCTTATAATAAAATGAAAAACTCCTAGCACATAGGGATAGGTTGACAGTGTCACAGCATAACTTCACATGGTTGTAGTAGAACTAGATGAATAAAGCTACTATGCTAACAGTCTGTGAAGATGTAACAGTACATCTATGTATAGCAGGTAATAATTAACTAAGCTTGTGTTTTATATATTTATCAGATTACTTGTTAAATATTATTATGTTTGTCTTCTTATTATAAAGAAAAGTTTATAGTGTATTGCAAAACTGCATGTCATGTCTCAGCATTTAGGATCCCAAGGAAGGATGATTGAGAATCTTGAACTATCTTAGGCTACATACCAAGGCTGCCTCAAAAGTAAATAAATGGAATGTTAAATTCACCAGCAGTGTGCTATGTTCTATTGGCTGGGGCTTCATACATCTCATGTTCATCTCTTTTACTGTGACATGCTTATAATTGATCCAATTTCTACTGTCCCCACCACCACCACCACCACGACACCTAAGTGTACAAAATCCATTGCCTGTGTCAGGAGTTAGAGAACATATCAAATGACCAGCCTCAAAATGAGATAAATGAGAAGTGATTTAAAAATTTGGAAAATAAGTCATGAGCATTATTTGCTGGTCAACTAAATCTCACCAATTTTAGTCACAATCTTGATAAAAAGGAAATAACAAACATTCTCCATGGATCTGCTTCATTGAAAAGCAGCATGGCAAAGATTGAGAAGGGTCTGTATCAGATGCACGAGACTGTCAAGTGACCTGGACTGAAGACCAGACATTACATTCCTCTTAGTATATAATGATCAGAATCAAGGCAAAAGTTTGTGATGTTGGAAGAAAACTGTGAACCATGATAAACCTTTTTTCTTTATAAGTTTATTATTATCTCAAGGCCTTCAATGGCTCAATGGTTAAGGCAACTTTCCTTCCTCTTCCAATGATACATAATGTGCCAGCCATTGGTAAGCAGTTGTGTGTTTCAGACCATGGGCACAGTACCTGCTGCCATGTGTATCATCAGGATTTTGTTGTCCTATAGTGTAAGTCCTTACAACATAGTGGGATTTCCTTTCACAAAATGCTCCTATAAAGAGGGAAAAAATCAAAAAACAAACAACAAAAATAATAGATTCACCTAACACATAGCTTTTCTCAAGTATTTTAGCAATTTGAATATAGATTTTTTTTTTTTTTTTGGTTTTGAGCCTGGTTTTTATCGACTGAGCCATCTCTCCAGCTCTTTTTTCTTTTTTTTTTAAGTTATTCTAATTTATAGGAAATTCTTTGTAATATTATCAGTTGTTTGTAAACTCCAAGAGGGTTAAACCTCTGCTTCTTTGGCCTTTCAATCTCCCGGGACTACAATGTTTCACAGGTAAGCAGTAATTATGTTGAAAGAGACTGGAGTTTCAGGTGCAGAGATGGGAATCACTTAGAGTTAAAATGCTTCTTAGATGGAAAATGTCACAGAAGGAATCGTTTAATTGTGGCAATATCCCCTAGATGTTATATTATAATTGAAATACGTTTTCTCTCTCTCTCTCTCTCTCTCTCTCTCTCTCTCTCACACACACACACACACACACACATACCCCAAAACACCACCCCCAAACAATAGCTAAGTCAGAGCTCCTTAGGACTTGTTATAAAAGACAAGGACCATTTACCTGGATCATAAAAGCTGATGAGTCAAAGTAATTGGTTATGAGGGATCTCATGTCTTTACCTTTGGAATAAAAAAAAAAAAAAATAGGAAAAAGCAATAGAGAATACCTATGATGCTACTATGATGCTAGTCTTGTTCCTGATGCAAGAAGGATAAGATGGCTGCCCTACAGTACACAATTGGTGCAACCTTTAACTTTTAACTTCTAAGCTATTGATTATCATTTTCTTTTTCTTAATGGATAGGGACAAAAATGAAAAATAGGCAGTGTCATTGAAATTTTGGCCAGAAGACCATGTAAGGTTTATAAATATTGCATTTGTGTTTTGCTGAAGCATCCATTGCACAGTTAATAATTTTTGGCAGCCCTGGGTGGCCCAGTGCTGAGTGACTGACTGGCATAAAGGTCAACTGCTTAATTCATAAGCTTTCCCTCCAGAATAAAGACACCAGTGCTGACCCGCTGGCAGAGGAAGCTGCCATTGTCACTGTGGATACAGCAGTGATGGTGATTTAAAAAGAATCCATCCACCTTCTTTGATCTCTGTCTCTTGTGATCAATGGCACTTAAGCCAGGTCAGGATTAAGGGAGGGAGCTTCAAAGGCTGGTTAACAATTAAAGCTAAACTGCTAAGAAGCATCATTAACTTTTGCATTCTATTCGAACAAACTGAGCTTTCCAGATGCAGATAATTACTACCTCACTCTCTAGACAAGTTCATTTTCTATTAGTTTTAAATGGCTCAAATAAGAATTCAATGGCTCCACGAATAGAAAATTATTTTTAAGCTCTAATTCTTAAGTATCCTTTTATTTTCTTGCTTTCTTCCTTTTCTGTGTGTGAGATAGGAGGTGGGGGACAAGAGAAAGTGTGTGTGTGTGTGTGTGTGTGTGTGTGTGTGAGAGAGAGAGAGAGAGAGAGAGAGAGAGAGAGAGAGAGAGAGAGAGAGAGAGAGAGAACCTTGAACATTATTTTTGTGTGCACTCACCCACGGAGCATGTGAAGGCCATTGATTAAAATCTTCAATTTCTTCTGCATCTTAATATTTGAGATTGTATTTCTCATTCTATCCAGAACTGTTTTAGTCTTTTTAAATATACTGATTGGTTAAAGTGTGTTTGGGATATGCTTGTCTCTGATCCTCAGTCCTGAGGTCAAATGATCATGACCAGCCCTGGCTTTTTATGTGTTTATGTAGGACCTGAGAATACAAACTCAAAACCTCATTCTTGCACAAGAAGCACTTTCTCCACTGAGCTTTATTTCCATCCAAAGAAAAGAAAATGGCTGTTTTTTATTTTGTTTTCTTTTGTTTTTGCTTTTTTTTTTTTTTTTTTTTTTTTTTTTTTTTTTTTTTTTTTTTTTTTTTTTTTTTTTTTTTT
>PVIH01027909.1:0-16113 GCA_004025045.1 Sigmodon hispidus | reverse complement strand
ATAAATTCATTTTGGTATAGAAAATTCTTATCAGAATTGGCCACTGGGACACGGGTGCCATTCTGCCTGTATTTTAAGGTTAGAACCATAAGTGCTATTTGGAATGAACTTCTGGGGTCTTGTCTGTTTGCTCTACTATAACCTGATGTCTGTCTGTCTTCCCACAGCTCCTGGGCAACATGATCGTGATTGTGATGTCTGAACATCTGGGCAAGGAATTCACCCCCTCTGCACAGGCTGCCTTTCAGAAGGTGGTGGCTGGTGTGGCCTCTGCCCTGGCTCACAAGTACCACTAATCCCCCATTCCCGTACTTTTCTGTGCTCAACGCTCACTTGTACCCTAGAGAGCAACTGTCATCTGAGGGCAAAATGATGAAGGCCTTTGGGCATCTGTCTTCTGACTAATAAAAGGCAATTACTTAAACTGCAATGGTGTGTTACATTACATGTGTGTCTCATAGACATGGTCAGAGTAAGAATTGAAGATCAGAAGAAGTGGGGATTCCTCTCTGATCTTGGGGAAAATAAACCAAAGCCTCGAGTTTCATCATAGGTGCTGAGATAGTGTGCAGAAAGCCACTGCCTCAGATGTCCACTCCTAACCACTCAGAGAACTCAAGTGGTGGCTTCATTTACAGATTAGATTTTGGCTCCATTTTCTGTATACCATTTCTTCTCTATTCTTCCTTAAAAATGTCTCTCATCTTTTCCCTTGCCTACCCAGCATCTCACACATAGACCTGTACCTAATAAATTTTCTTGCCTAAAGTTTTTCATTCATGTTTTCCTGGGCATATTCTTTATCCTCCCGTGAATCCTCTTGGCTTAAACAGCCCCACTATGCTATAGAGGTAGGCTTAAAGAGAGAGTGGAAGTGTTCTGTTTGTTACTTGAGACTTCGTCCTTCACATTGATTGTCACCATGATCTTCAAATGGTGATTTTCCTGGGACACTTATTCATGCCCTGCCCTGACTTAGAAGTTAATAAGGTGAGAGATATATAATACTATAGAGAGTAAGAAAATCTAGTTTTTAAGGCTTATTACTAGTGTCTTAATAAACTTTTCATAACATCCCATAGATATATGTTCTATTCTTTTTCAGTATGTCTGTCTTTAGAATCAAGGAATTCGTTGTAGATCCAAACTGTCCTTCATGCTATCTTTATCTTTTCTTTGTATGCAGTTACTAGAGTTAACACCAAAGGTGTTTATCTTCATAACTATCCAGGTCATGCTAAATTCTCAAAACAAAATGTGAGTTTCAAGTGTTTCTTATACTACTCTCTAGTATAATTTTAGTAAAATTTTGAAATAACTGGATATAATGAGTGACAGTTAATTGCAGAATGGTATGAATGAATTTTATTGAGAGTACAGTATAAAGACCCCAAAATGTTAAAAGATATTGTCACTATCATAAATCATAAAAATGCAACTCCAAATGAACTGAAGACTCAGAGTAAGATGGGAAAATGTAAACCACCTAGATATAAACTCTATTACTTTTGCTAAAGAGCCAAGCAGAGGTTATAAATTTTGGACATCTGAGGATGCAGTATGTAGTGCTCTGAAACCTATTGTTCTCAAAGTAATATCTTCTCCTTTCAAACAGACCTGGAAATTTTTATAAAGGCCCTACAGGTCATAGAAGTGGGGGTTTTTTACATGCTAAACAGATTGGCTGATCAATCCTCTTTGAAGTAGGTTGAATTCTTGCCTAATTTTTCTGGTTTTAACTAAGAATAATAATAGATACTGGTCTATAAAGAGCACATCATTTCACAGTTGTATTAATTGATTGAATTCTAACTAAAATATATTATTTTTGTTTTGCTATGAGGCAACTGGGCCTGGATGCTGTCCCATGGTGCTCCTGTGTCCTACTGGAGCTGGGGTCTGGTCCAGGGATGGTCTTTGTATTTGTAAGAGTCAGAGTCCTGATTCAATGATACTGTTTGTATCCATTGATGCTGGAGGCTTTCCCCCCCTCTCTCTCTCTCTGTATATTCCTCCCTTCATCCATCCTCACGTGTTTCTCTCTTTCCTAAGCAATAAATATTGTATGTACTGTGTTTTTCAAACTTCAGATCAAATAGTTAGCCTTTTCTATCAGCAGTTTCAGACCTTAATGTGCTGATGTGTTGTTATGAAAATGTTACTGCATGATCCCTTATTCTTTTTGCACATTTTTTTTAATTTAAAAGTTTTTTTTCTTAAATATCAATCTCCTTCTGTTCCCTTCTTTCACTTACCTCCCAACTTCTACCCCACCATCTAATTCTCAAAGAGGATAAGTTATTCTATGGGGAGTCAACAAAGTCTGAGACATCAGGTCAAGGCAGAATCAAGCCCTCTCCCTTGTATCAAGGCTGAGCAAGGAATTTTTTCATAAGGAATGGGTTCTAAAATCCCAGTTCATGCACTAGGAATAAATCTTGGTCTCACTGCTGGAGGCTGCACCAGCTACTCAAGATACACAACTGTCATCCCCATTCAGAGGGCCTAGTTAGTCCCATGTAGATTCCCTCGCTGTCATTCCAGAGCAGTGAGTTCTCAGTAGCTCAGATCAGCTCTCTTTATGGGTTTCCCCATTATGATCTTGACTTTTTTACTCATATAATCAGTCTTCCTTCTCTTCCATTGGATTGGGAGCTTGGCCCAGGGCTTAGCTGTGAATCTCTGCATTTGTTTCCATCAGTTGCAGGGTGAAGATTCTATGATAACACTTAGGGTGGTCACTAATTTGATTACAGGGTGAGGCCAGTTTAGACACCTTCTCCCTTATTGCTTGGAATTTTTTTGTGGATTCCTGGGAGTTTCTGTAGCACCAGGTTTCTCCCTAACTCCCAAATGGTTTTCTCTGTCAAGATATCTATTTTCTTGTTCTCCCTCTCCATCTGTCCCCCAAGTCTACCATTCTGTTCCCTCATGTTCTCTTCCCACCTCACCTCCCTCCTCCATGCTTCCAGTTTACTAAATAGATCTTATGTATTTCCCATTCCCTGGATGGTCATTGGATATTTCTCTTGGTGTTCTTCTTGTTATCTAGCTTCTCGGGGTTATCCTTTGCTTTATATCTAATACCCATTTATGAGTGACTATATACTATGTTTGTCTTTCTGGGTTGAGATGATCTCACTCAGGATGATTTTTTTTATGTCCATTAATTTGCCTGCAAAGTTCAATATACCATTTTTTTTTAACTGCTGCATAATACTACATTGTGTAAATGCACCACATTTTTTTATGCAGTCTTTGGTTGAGGAGCATCTAAGATGTTTTCAGGTTCTAGCTATTGCAAATAATGTTGCTATGATCATAGTTAAGCAGATGTTCTTGTGGTATAAATGTGCATCTTTGGGCATGTGCTCAAGAGTTGTATTGATATATCATGTGGTAGATTGTTTCCCAGTTTCTAAGAAACTGCCATATTAATTTTGAAAGTGCCTGTGCATGTTTATACTACTACCAACAATGCTGTAGTGTTTCTCTTACTCCACATCCCATCCACCATAGGCTGTTATCAATATTTTTGATCTTGGGCATTCTGACAGATGTAAGATGTTATCTCAGAGTTGTTTTGATTTGTCCTTGTTGTCTAAAGATTTTGAACACCTCTTTAGGTGTCTGAATCATTTGAAATTCTTCTGTTGGGAATCTCTGTTTAGCACTCTACACTATTTTTTAACTAGATTATTTGGTATTTTGATGTTTTGTTTCTTGAGATTCTTATATATTTTGGAGATCAGCCATTTGTTCAGATGTAGGGTTGGTGAAGATCTGTTTAAATTTTCTAGGCTGTCATTTTGTCTTTACTGTGTTCTTTGCCTAACCAGAAGCTTCTCAGCTTCAGGAGGTCCTATTATTACTTGTTTCTTTCAGTGTCTGTGCTACTGTTGCTATATTTAGGAAGTGGTATCTTGTTCCAATGTTTCAAAGCTATTTCCCACTTTCTCGTCTGTCAGTTTCAGTGTAACTGGATTTATGTTGAGGTTTATAACCCACTTGAACTTGAGTTTTCTTCAGTGTGATAGATATGGATCTATTTGCATTGTTCAACATGCCAGAGTCTAGTTATTTGCTACCTTATTCTTAAAGAAGTGTTTTTGAATTACTTAATAGTACTAAAATAAAAATAAGCTAGCATACAAATGATATTCATCTAAATACTGTTAGGAGATGTGTAGCATATTTTATGCCAAATACACAAATAGGAAGGATGTTAACAATGTAGGTTGAAGATAACTTACTTTAGCCTCTGTATGAACCCTCTCAATTGAAATTGACTTGAATGAAACTCCATATAGGGATTGTAAACAAATACAGAAAATCTCACCAATCCAGATAAATGAGGACTGGGATACAGAAAAATAGGAAAATAAAGTTGTCTAAGGAGACCTGAGAGGAGGATCATGTTACTCAATACACAGACTTCCAAACAAAATGGTAGTAAAGAGGGGTGTTGATACCACAAAGAAAAAAAAGAAGGGGACGGGAATAGAAAGGTTACCAGTGATTTTAGGAGGTGTAAGTACCATGGTTAGTCCCATGGTTCTCCTTTTAGCAAGCTATTCTTTTCAACAAAATATACTCAGAACTTAGCTTATCAGGTTCAAATCAGGATGCTCAAATTTTGTGAGAGTAACTCTATTTGCTGTGTAACAAAGATGTTACGGTGATCCTCCCCCCCCCCGACCTGAAAAAAAAAACAGTGCATTCATTACTCTGCTGTTTTTGTCTTATAAAAATTAATAACCGGTCATCATGGCGACGCGGGGCCACGTGCAGGATCCTAACGACCGGCGCCTTCGGCCCATTTACGGTTCTCAAGGCAATTGGTTTACAGAGAACTGGAAAACAGGAAGAAGCCTTCACCTTGGCACAGGAGATGGCTGCCCTTGAGCCCACAGATGACAACTCCCTGCAGGCCCTGATGATACTCTACCGGGAGATGCACCGGCCGGAGTTAGTCACAAAGCTTTATGAGGCAGCTGTGAAGAAGGTTCCCAACAGCGAGGAGTACCACTCTCACCTCTTCATGGCCTATGCCCGAGTGGGCGAGTACAAGAAGATGTAGCAGGCTGGCATGGCCCTGTATAAGATCGTCCCCCAAAACCCTTACTACTTTTGGTCTGTGATGAGCTTAATTATGCAATCTATATCTGCACGAGATGAAAATCTCTCAAAAACCATGTTTCTGCCCCTGGCAGAGAGGATGGTAGAAAAAATGGTGAAAGAGGACAAGATAGAAGCTGAAGCTGAGGTGGAACTTTATTATATGATCCTGGAACGCTTGGGGAAGTACCAGGAAGCCCTGGGTGTCTTTAGAGGGAAATTAGGAGAGGAGTTGACAAGTGAGATTCAGAGTCGGGAGAACAAATGCATGGCCATGTACAAGAAACTGAGCAGGTGGCCAGAGTGCAATGCCCTTTCCCGACGCCTCCTGTTGAAAAACTCAGATGACTGGCAATTCTATCTGACTTATTTCGATTCTGTCTTTCGACTGATTGAAGAGGCCTGGACACCACCTGCTGAAGGGGAACACTCCTTAGAAGGGGAAGTGCACTGTTCTGCAGAAGACGCTGTGAAGTTTATAGAGGATCAAATAACGGAGGCATCACAAAGTGCCCGACATGTCCAAGGCCCACACCTTGCTAAATTGGAGCTCATCAGGCGTCTTCGGAGCCAAGGTTGTAATGATGAGTATAAGCTGGGTGACCCAAAAGAGTTAATGTTCCAGTATTTCAAGAAGTTCGGGGATAAGCCATGTTGTTTCACAGACCTGAAGGTGTTTGTTGACCTCTTGCCTGCTGCCCAGTGCACACAATTTATTAATCAACTTCTTGGAGTTGTTGCGTGGTCAACGCCAACAGAGGACAAGCTTGCCCTGCCAGCTGACATCCGTGCCCTGCAGCAGCATCTGTGTGTTGTGCAGCTGACAAGGCTCCTTGGCTTGTACCACATCATGGATAAGAACCAGAAGCTGGATGTGGTCAGAGAGTTGATGTTAAGGTACCAGCACGGACTGGAGTTTGGGCGCTCTTGTTTGAAGACAGAGTTGCAGTTCTCTGACTATTACTGCCTCCTTGCTGTCCATGTGCTCACTGATATATGGAGAGAAGCAGGTGAAGAGACTGCTGTGTGGCAGGCCTTGACTCTATTGGAAGAAGGCTTAACCCACAGTCCATCCAATGCTCAGTTCAAATTGCTGCTTGTTCGAATCTACTGCATGCTGGGCGCATTTGAGCCAGTGGTGGATCTTTACTCCAGCCTTGATGCTAAGCATATCCAGCATGACACCATTGGCTATCTTCTGACCCGCTATGCTGCATCCCTGGGTCAATACGCTGCTGTCTCCCAGTCCTGTAACTTCGCACTCAGGTTTTTCCACTCCAACCAGAAAGATACCTCAGAATACATTATTCAAGCTTACAAATACGGTGCATTTGAGAAGATCCCTGAGTTTATCACTTTTAGAAACAGGCTGAATAATTCTCTTCACTTTGCACAAGTGCGCACAGAATGGATGCTGTTGGACCTCCTACTTGAAGCAAACATAACAACTACCTTGGCAGAAAGTATCAAGTCAATGAATCTGAGGCCAGAGGAAGATGACGTTCCATGGGAAGATTTGTGAGACAACAGAGACTTGGATGTTTTCTTTAGCTGGGATCCAAAGGACAGGAATGTTTCTGAAGAGCATAAGAAACTCTCCTTGGAGGAGGAGACCATGTGGTTAAGAATTCGCACCTTAACGTTGAGGCTCATCAGTGGACTCCCAAGTCTCAGCCACGCTGTGGAGCCAAAGAACTCAGAGAAGACCTCGGAGAACGGTGTTTCCTCCTGGATTGACATTCTTCGTTTGCTCCTACAACAGCTAGAAGTGGCCGTGGAGAGGGGGAAGCGATTTATTGAGAAGGAAATTTAGTATCCCTTCCTTGGTCCTGTCCCTACCAGGATGGGCAGATTCTTCAGCTCTGGCAGCTGTCAATGCCAGGTCAGCTCCTTTCATCTCGTCAGTGATGTGTATGAGCTCGATAACAGTGGCTTAGAGGGTACAGTGGATATACAGGAACGAATAGAAAATAGTCTTGCATCCTTACTAGAATTATTGAAAGGTGTCTTCAGCACGTGTAAAGGCCAACTCTTAGAAGTTAAAGATGGTAATGTGAAGACACAGCCTGCTGTTCTAGAGAATCTGGTCTTCTTTGTTGAGACTATCTCTATCGTCCTTTGGGTATCCAGTTACTGTGAGAGTGTCTTGAGACCATACAAATTAAATATACAGAAAAAGAAAAAGAAGAAAAAAGAGACCAGCATTACCATGCCTCCAGTCTTCACCAGTTTCCAAGACTATGTTACTGGACTTCGGACTTTAATTTCCAATGTGGTGGATCATATTAAAGGACTTGAAACACATCTAATTGCATTTAAACTTGAGGAGCTCACATTAGAAGATACTTCCATCTCCCCGGAAGAAACAAAAATTTCCAAGACTGTGCAGGGGAAAGTGCAGAGCAGTTATCTGCACTCTCTTTTGGAAATTGGGGAGCTGCTGAGAAAAAGACTTGAGACCACAAAGAAACTAAAAATTTAAGTAAGTGTGAACCACAGGCTCTGAAGAAGACGCTACAGCAGAAGATGACACACCACCTTCCAGCAAAAGCAGCATCTGCTGTCCATCATTTTAATCCAGAACTTCCTCACAAATGCATGAAGGATTTTGATCGTGAATTAATTTTTGAGGTATTAAATATATACAACTGATTATAAATTATTGTATATAAACCAGAAGCAGGACCCTCATCTGGGTTTACCACTCTTTATATCTGTTCATACACACAGGACAGCAACAAGAGAACCCCAATTCCCTCCCATCACCAGAAGTGTCTGGTCTGGAATTTCTATACAAGCAGCAATAGAAATAAGTACAAAGCATCAACCTCAAAGTAGGTGATGGCTCTGTCATGCAGTGGGAGTTTGGGTTTGTTCCTGAGCCTTGGGAGGCAAAAAGCAGATGCAGGAGTAGACACAGGAGCAGCCCATTTTAGGTGGCAGGTTCCTTGTAAGGCTCCTATAGAACCAGGGTGGGTCCACAGAGGGTCAGGTGAGATGTGGTGTGAGCACATGCTGCTGCAGGGCACCACACATGACCACAGGTACTCCGTTTTGGCTTCATGGTCCTGATAGCCAACATGTCCCTAACTCCTATCGTGGGAGAGCTCAGCCTCAGGTCAACTAGGAAGACTGAGTATAGCCTACCTTGCACTTCATAAGTTGCTGAGACCTCACTCTGCTGGTCATCTAGTATAGTTGAGAAAAGCTGTCTAAGGAGAGGTGTATATAATCTGTGTAGGCAAATCTGATATGTTTCTTTCATTGGTTTTGAGTTGCACTGTGTAGCCAATTCATGAGTCTCTCACACAGATACACATAGGCACAAATATACTTGGAAACAAAAATTTACTGTGGTGAGTGAGTTTAGGAGGGAAGGGATTGTACATTATGGATTTAATCTTGGTTTTAAGTTTTAGGTTGACACTTGACAACTGTACTAGGATGTATTTCCTTTGTTCACCTGGAAGTTAGTGGCCTGGTCCCCAAGCCTCCAGCTTGCGAGACTGCTCTGAGAAAGAAGATGAAAACTTCTTGGATATGTTGTGTTGAGCTCTTATAGCCCCTTTGGTAACTAACTGTTGGTGTTTGAATCCCCTCCTCTGTTCTCATTCCCTGTTGCCTGACAACTTGCATCAGGAACTGTAAGGTGAAGAAGTGAGTTTGCTGCATATTGGCCTTTGCCATGCACTGCTCCAGCACAAGGTGACACCAGCTAAAGAGACCTGGCAAAATCTTGGATGTGAGGTTTGCATTTTATCCTTTATCTTGAGATTCTTAGATTCACAAATCATAATTCACAAATTACCCACAATCACAAGTGGGTAATAATAGTTTAAATGTCTAAAGAAATTTGTAGAGGCCACTTTCTTACCTGTAAGATGTGCTGGAAAGCGTAGACCACGTAATTACACCAGAACATTTTTTAATAACTTAATTGCCATAGTATCACAAGCTCCATCCCAAAAGAAAGGGTCTTTTGAATAAGAGGGGTTGAAGACTGATTATGATTTGCCTTGAACACGTGGTCCTTTTCTGTAGCTATGGCCTGTGTCCCATGGGACTGAGTGGGCTTTTGCCTGCGTTGTGGCTCCTGGAATAATTTTTTTGGGATATTAAAACTGTAATGTATGTCTGTAGATATAGATGCTCTTTAAAACACCTGTCAGTTGACCATGATCGGTTAGGTTATAGATACACTGGGCTAGCTCTGGTCCTCAGGGCATAGCTCCTCCCTCTAGGTCTATCCAGTCAGTCTCTTCCTGGACACCTTTTACTGACAAATAATGTCAAGTTGGAGTTATGCTTCCTTTATTACTTGCTGATTTTCCTACTAAATGTAGCATTTCAATTAGATCCAATTCTTACATTTTAAGATAATTGTAAAAAGAATGAAATTATGAAGAAATGGACAATATCTTTTATCAGATTGTTCTTTTGGAAGCTGTCATGCAATATAAATTGTGTACAGTTAAAGTATATATATATATATATATATATATATATATATATATATATATATATATTCTTACTGAGTAAAAAGCACCCTCTCCCCTGGTTGTATGTCTTAGTATCTGAGGAGGACACTCAGAGACCCGCTGCTGCTGCTGCTGCTGCTGCTGCTGCTGCTGTTCTGGTTTATATGGGTTTTGTTCTGTTTTGTTTTTGTGTGGTAAATTGATATTTAAAAAACAAACAACAACAACAAAAACCATGACTACTGTTTACAGACTGAAAAATCACTGCTTTTTATACTACTGAGATCCTAAGTCAAGACTTTCCAAAGTAGGCCTTGGGTTCAAGTTCCTTCTCTGGTGTGGACAGGAGTCCTGTAGTGTCTTCACATAATAGAGAGTGTGCACAAACCTAGGTGTGCTGCCATCAATTTCGTATATTTTCATAATTTTAATTGTTCAAAATTGCATTATATTTTGCAATCACCACATTCAAAAAAAATTAATAACCAATTTAGTCTGAAATTTGTGATTTAATATAAGATAGCCTGTATAGTAAAATATATATTGGCATTTAGGTTATTTTGAATGAACTGTATCTTAAGGGTTCTTTGCTCTGTTTTGTTGTTTGTTTTTATAATCCATGATAAGTAGACATCTTGATTAAAGCTACAGCTTTCAGACTTTCTCTGCCTCACTATTGAATTAGTGGTGCTCTATGACAATAACCTTGAAGTTTATGGAATCTTCTTCTTAAGAACAATAATGGTAATGTTGTAAGTTATTTTATAGTTATATTCAAAATTTTATTATAAAACTTTGAAAGTTTATGTAATGTGCTACAATAAATTTTTTATTAATAAAATTTATTCACTTAATTTACATTCTTGTTTTCTTTCTCTCTTCTTCTCCCATTAACTTCCTTCTCTAAGTGTTCTCTGTTTCCTGTCTTGTGACCTCTATTTATTTCTCCTTTGTTTTTATTCAGAATCAGTTAGCCCTCACATGTGTATCAATAAAGCATGTTGCTTTTCAATCAATCATAAGATGATAAATACATTTGCAAAATAACAAATTAATTCTCTGATGGAGGTATAAGGTTAGGATGGTTAATCATTTTTATTGCCAATTTGCAGAGATAAAAACAAAAAAATTATCAGGACTAAGCATCTGAGGAACCCCTGTGTCATCTATCTGTGGTCCCCATTACGTAGCTTTGTGTGACTTAGGCTGTGAAGATGGCCACTTCATTTTACTATCACACAGTCCTTAGGATATTCTCACTGAATTTCTAGGATAACCCTCTCAGTCTGTTCTTTCTAAAATTTAGCTGTCAGATGCAATGTATTCCTCATTATATTCATAGTCACAGATATCAGATTTTATGTGTTTCTTATTCTCTATGTTGGCTTTAGAAGATGTCTTCATGCCACAACCACAGCCCTCAAGATGTTGGCCACATTCTCCCTCCATTCCACATATATACATATATATACATGTATGTATATGTTCATATAGATTCATATATTGCTAAGTATGTATATATATGAATGTTTTGCAATGAAAAAGAAAATAAATTATCTTCTCAGATAGTATAACTGGATTATAGTTTCCTCTCTATTCCTCTCATTTCCTCTCCTCTAAATACACTTCCTATCTGTCTCTCATTTATAAAGACATCTAAGAGATAACAATTAAATCTAACAGAAAACTCTCAACAGAACAATCTCAAATGGCTGGAAGACAGTTAAAGAACTGTGCAACACAGTTAGCCATCAGGTATATGAAAAAAAATAACTCTTAGATTCCATTTTATACCAATCAGAATGGCTAAGATCAAAAATGTTAATGACAGCTCATGATGGAGAGAATGTGGAGCAAAAGCTATACTCCCCCACTGCTGGTGGGAGTTTAAACTTGACAACCACTTTGGAAGTCACTAATTAGACGTTTTAGAGAATTGAGACTCAATCTACAAGAAGATCCAGCTATTCCACTTTTGAGCATATACCCAAGAATGTTCAATAATTCCACAAGGACACTTGCCCATCTATGTCCATTGCATTGTATGTAATATGTAAAACCTAGAAACAACCTAGATGTCTGTTATACAGCTAAACTCTGGGCAGAGCTCTAGGTCTCTTATTGAAGAGGAGGAAGGATTGTATGAGACAGTGGTGTGAGCAGGTCCTGTCACTAAGGATTTGTCTAGTTTTCAGGAACCTATTCCTCATACTGTGATGCCTTGCCCATCCTTAATTTAAGGGGAGAAACTTAGCTCTTCCTCAAATTGATATGCTGTGCTTTGATGACACCCATTGGAGACCTCCCTGAACAAAAACAGAGGAGGAATTTGTAGAGTGTGTGTGTATGTGTGTGTGTGTGTGTGTGTGTGTGTGTGTGTGTGTGAGTGTGTGTGTAACTGAAGGAGTTGAGGGAATGGAAACTGCAATTCGGATATAAAATATTGAAAATTTTGAAAAAACAACATTGAATTCATTTGTAAACAATATCAAAGAAATAATAGCTAGTAGAAACTATATTATTAATCCAAAAATTCATAAATATAGTAGTCAAAAGAAGGTGTTTTAGGGCCATTTGTTGCTGTGGGTTCAGAACAGATCATATTGGATGGGAGACCCAGAGCTCGAATCCCTAAGCCTGTGCCATTTCCACCATTGAAAGGTATGGCTGTCATCACTAAAGCCTCACTCTGAAGAGCCACACCCTGGAATTTGCCAATCTTCTCACAGGGGAAGATAGGGCGGGATCCAAGGCAGGGCATAAAATGCAGGACAGGACAAGTTGCATCTAACATTTGCTTCTGAAAGACTTCTCTTGACTTACAAGCTCAGAAAGAGACACCATGGTGTACCTGAATGATGCTGAGAAGGGCCTTGTTACTGGCCTGTGGGGAAAGGTGAACCATGATGCAACTGGCGCTGAATCCCTGGGCAGGTTGGTATTCAGCTTACAAGGCAGCTCACAAGCAGAAGTTCCTGTGTGGAGATGGAGGGTTGTTTTCCACAGACACTAACTTTTAGCATCCCTTGGCTGTTCTCTCTTTAGGCTGCTGATTGTCTACCCTTGGACCCAGAGGTTCTTTACCAGCTTTGGAGATCTGCCTTCTGCCTCTGCTGTCATGAGTAACCCCAAGGTGCAGGACCATGGTAAGACGGTGATCAACACCTTTGATGATGGTATGAAACATCTGGACAACCTCAAGGGCACCTTTGCCAGCCTCAGTGAGCTCCACTGTGACAAGCTGCATGTGGATCCTGAGAACTTCAGGGTGAGACTGATGGGTCTATAGTACTTTCCTTCTTCCAATTTACTGGCTCCCTTCCTTTCAGAAGGAAACAGGAGGAGACTCTAGGGAGAAGTTTAAATGGATGGTGTCTGCTTCTGCCCCCATGGAGTGTTGACAAGCATTTGATTATTTTACCTTCCACTCACAATCATCATTTCCTTCCACTCTCTCCTATGTTCTAATTTCCTCTTCTTCCAGTAAGCTATCTATTTTCAGTTGTAGTTTAAAATGCACTTTTTTTCTTATCTATTTATTTGTATATTTATTTAGTTTTCTTTCAAGTTTTTTTCTGAAAATTTCCTTTGAACACAAGAAAGATATGTGATTCCCTGCTTGTTTGCACAACTCTAAACAACAAAAAATAATGGGTTTTCTGGCTAGGACGTGGGAAGAATATACTTTGCATATAAATTCAGTTTGATATAGAGGAATTCTTGTCAGAATTGGCCACTGGGACCCAGGTGTCATTCTGCCTGTATTTTAAGGTTATAACCATAAGTGTCATTATGATTGAACCTCGGTGGTCTGGCCTTTTTGCTCTATTATAATCTGATGTCTGTCTGTCTTCCCACAGCGTCTAGGCAATATTATCATGATTGTGATGTCCGACCATCTGGGCAAGGAATTCACTCCCTCTGCACAGGCTGCCTTTCAGAAGGTGGTGTCTGGTGTGGGCTCTGCCCTGGCTCACAAGTACCACTAATCCCCTGTTCCTGTACTTGTCTGTGCTCAATACTCACTTGTACCCTAGAGAGCAACTGTCAACTGAGGGCAAAATGATGAAGGCCTTTGGGCATCTGTCTTCTGACTAATAAAAGGCAATTATTTAAACTACAATGGTATGTTACATTACATGTGTGTCTCATAGACATGGTCAGAGTAAGGATTGAAGATCAGAAGAAATGGGTATTCCTCTCTGATCTTGGGGAAAATAAGCCAAATCCTGGAGTTTCATCATAGGTGCTGAGATTGTGAGCAGAAAGCCACTGTCTCAGATGTCCACTCCTAACCACTCAGAGAAATCAAGTGGTGGCTTCATTTAAAGATCAGATTTTGGTTCCATTTTCTGTACACTATTTCTTCTCTATTCTTCCTTAAAAATGTCTCTTGCCAGGACCAGGGGCTGTCTGTGGAGCTTGTCCCCACATACTCTGTAGCAGACAGAGACAAACTTGGTCTACCAGGGTCCCCCGCAGCTGCTGCTAAGGGATTTTGTACGACCATCCACCTTCAACCAATCAAAAAGATAAGGACTGAGGACTCCGAAAGACAGTCTCAGACTCCGCCCAAAGGTGAGGTGGGTTCAGCAGGCCCCAGTGCCTGAATCCTTGCCAGGGAAAATTGTGTTCCAGTCGGGTTCCGATTCCGGGACCAGGGGCTGTCTGTGGAGCTTGTCCCCACACACTCTGTAGCAGACAGAGATAAACTCGGTCTGCCAGGATCCCCCCAGCTGCTGCTGAGGGAATTTGCATGGCCACCTTCCTCCAACTGATCAATCAGGGAAGGATTGAAGACTTGAAATCCAGTCCCCTGCCCAGAGATGAGGTAGAGATTGAGCTGACCTTTTATTCAGAGGTTACAGGAAACACACAAACCCTTGTTCCACAACTGACTAGGAGACACCTAATCATGAAACACTGAAGCCATGGGCAGACACCAGTGCAAATATATATATATAATCATGTAAAGAACAAGATAACTCCAGAAGAAAGTGGTGGTCCTACAACTACAAGCCCTGAACTGAGCAATGAAGAAGAAACAGAAGGAAGCAATACCAAAAATTCCTTTATGAAAATCATTGAAGCTCTCAAAGAAGATATGAAAAAAATGCCTTAAAGAAATAAAAGAAAAAAACAAACAAAAAATTGGAAGAGATGAACAAATCTTTGAAAGAAACATGTCAGGAACTAAAAAAATGAAATAGAAGCAATAAAAAGGCACAAAATGAGGCAAAGATGGAAATAGAAAACCTGAACAAAAAGCTAGAACCACAGATATAAGAACAATCAGCAGAGTTCAATAGATGGAAGATAGAATCTCTGAAGTGGAATACTCAGTAGCTCAAATAGATATATCAGTCAAAGAAAATACTAAAACCAAAAGAGCCATAACTCAAAATGTTCAGGAAATCTGGGACACCATGAAAAGACCTAACTTGAGAATAATAGGAATAAAAGAAGGAGAAGAATACCAGCTCAAAGGCACAGATAATGTTTTCAATAAAATCATAGAAGAAAATTTCCCTAACCTGAAGAAGGAAATGCCTATAAAGATACAAGAAGCTTACAGAACACCAATATATATGACCCCCCCCCAAAAAAGTCAGCATGCCACATTATAATCAAGCCAGAAAACATACAGAACAAAGAAAAAATTTTAAAAGCTGCTAAAGAAAAGGGCCAACTTACATATAAAGGCAGACCCATCAGAATAACACCTGACTATTCAATGAAAATGATGAAAGCTAGAAGGGCTTGGTCAGAAGTTATACAGATGCTGAAAGAGCATGGCAGCCAAACTAGAATACTATACTCTGCAAAATTATCAATCACCATAGATGGAGTAAACAAGATATTTCATGACAAAGACAGACTGAAACAATATCTATCTACCAATGCAGCACTGCAGAGAGTATTCAAGGGAAAACTACAACCTAAGGACTCCAGATGCACCCATGAAACCACAAACAATCAATAATTCCACAGAAGAATACTCCAGAGAAGGAAATACAAACAAGTTACCACCAAAAATTGACAGGAAATATCAATCAGTGGTCACTAATATCCCTTAATATCAATGGACTCAACTGTCCTATAAAACATCACACACTAACAAGATGGACATCCTTCTGTTGCGTACAAGAAACACAACTAAACCACAAAGACAGACACAGGCTTAGAGTAAAAGGTTGGGAAAAGATTTTCTAGTAAAATGGTCCCAAGAAACAAGTAGGGGTTGCCATCCAAATTTCTAACAAAATAGACTTTAAGCTAAAAGCAATTAAAAGGGACAAAGATGGTCATTACTTATTTATCACAGGAAAAATTGATCAAGAGGAAATTTCAATCCTGAGTATTTATACCCCTAATATACAGGCACCTAACTATGTAAAAGATACACTGCTAAAGCTCAAATCCCACATCAATTCTTACACCCTAATAGTCAGAGACATCAATACCCCACTTTCAACCCTGGATAGGTCAACCAGACAGAGACTCAACAGAGAAATAA